>JABSTR010001713.1:0-61018 GCA_013339765.2 Haemaphysalis longicornis
AGGGAGCAACAGCTACGCCAGTGGCCGCCAAGAGGCCTTCTCTAAAGATCGGGCTTCCATAGAGACGTTACAAAACGCCACGAGATGCCAAGAGCTGGTAGTCCCCAGGGAGGTCCGCTGCCACATTCCGAAAGGCGCGCACAAGGGTCCGATGGGTCGGCCCTGCATGCTTAAGAAGACAACACTTAGGGTGTTGTGCGTTTTTTATTGGATAGGAATACAAGTGCAGGTGTGTTGGTATGTTCGTTCGTGCTAAGTTCTCAAGATAAGTGTTGAAAAAAAATCGCTGTGAATAAACCATTTGGACGCAGCCATCAAAACTGATACCAAAACCGAACGAGTGCCTTCCAATGCCGTTACGTTCCTGTCCTCACAGTCGATGAAGTCTAGTTACAGAAACCTCACTCTCAATGAAAGGTCTACAGACTATGCGCACGGAGAGAATTCTGTTGCTGCAGCCATGCAGTTCCGAGCAATTAGGAGCTTTCATTAGTAATAGCCTTTACGAGCTTTGTTGGTAATGTTTTTAGTTGGCAATAGCCTGCCGGACTGCGTGCTTTATGGGTGTATGTGTATTGCAAACCTCTCTGAATATACTGTAGAGTATTTGGTATGTGTTTTCAACAGTCGTCCATATATAACTTTTGTATCTTGACACCACGAATCGCGCCGTGTGCTTTGCTCTGGGGAACTCATTTGAGACTTTCACTGCGCGATTGTGCGTGATGATACTCTGTATCTCCCATGTTGCTGTGAACTGGATCCGCCGGTACGGTCGTTTTAAAGTGTTTTTTTTTTCATCTTATCTTTTTCTTTAGGAAAACGTACCTTTCTAAGGGTATGCATGGGGGAGGTTAGGCGCTCGTGGTGAAAACCACAACGCGGCATAATAATACGCACAGAGTACTCGTGGCGCAAATGCGGGCTGGGTGATTGCCATCAGTGGGTTGCGCCAATGAAAGAGAAGCAGCAAGCGAAACGAGGAAGTGACGTGGGCCAACGGGAAGTGTCCACAAATGTAAAGAAGGAGGCCATGCTGTTAAGACAGGGGAACGCCAGTAGCAGTGCCAGGAGAACGTTCCAAGAGCCCGACGTCAGGATCGAACACTCGAAGCTCATCGTGTTTTCGGCAGTCGAGCTCGAGGGAAGTCAACCTAGCTCCTTGGCGTCCTGTGGCCTCAGGCGCGACTCCTGGCGCCTGAAAACGCGCAACGTTAACGCGGCCTGCCCTTAGACAACCAGCTGCCTGCTTCCCGTCGTCTACCACAATGACCGGTTACCTCCTCCCCGCCGCTTACGGTTACCTGGTACCCGATTGCAATCGAGGGCAGAGCAGACATGTTGCCTAGGAGGACAATGGTGCGCACTCCTCGGTGCGTCCTCCTCGCTGTCATCGTAGCCCCACAACACCTCGCCTCACACCCTCGCTACAACCCCCTACGTCATGCGAACACGCCACATCTCGGCAAACCTTGAATGGGGAGGTCTCGCTTTGTTTTTTAGAGCAAGTATTTATCAGTGTTATGCACATTTGGAGGAACTTATTATTGGCTTATGGGTGTAATTTATTTTGTTTCCTTCCGTTTATGATGTGTGCTATGTTTATTAAGAGTATATGATTATTTTTTTAGCCTCCAAACGCCCTCGTATTTGTACTGCCACTGTGGCTATACCAAGTCGCCGCTGCGTATACCTGAAAATATTCTAGGTGGTTTTTGCTAACACGTTTGTGTCGGTGACAGGATGAAGGCGTTTGTGCATCGGAAAGTTACGGCGGGGTAGATTCCCCTTATGAGTACACAATTAACGGGCAGGAATTATTCGCCGTAGGTTAGTGGCTCGGGGAGCACTATGCAGAGTTATGGGCGTGGGTTACAGGCGCGAGATGAAAGAGCAACACAGCGCGCGACTAAGGAAAAACCTGCCACTCAGGCTGAGGTTGGCTGAACTTGGGGAGACTGAGGCCCCAGGGAACAATTTCCGAGACGCGGCAGCTGCGGAGAGTGCCATGTTTAACGTAGATCAGCATAAATTTATTGACGTCTTCAATGAAGCTCGTGAGGATTTAGATGCTTACCAAAACACTTTGATCTAGTTGGCACCGCATAGCAATTTGGCATCGGTATCTGAATTGACAATTCGGATGGGCTTTTTTTATCTAACATTATACTAAGCGCCATTCGGCAGGACATTCTATTATGCTAAGGCATGGGTCCGTCGAGCGCCGTCACTTGCTTCAGCGACTCTTTGCGGGTTTGTGCGGAAAGAAAGTAAGTGGTACACATATTCATATTTTTTAAGAATTAAACGTAGCATGGAGGCCCAAATATGATTTATGGTTGTTTGGGGGGGTTATGTGTGAAATTAAATGTGTATATCTTTAGTGAAGGCCCAACCTGCCCGTGTTTCACGTAGTTGGAAATAGTACCAGGTGCATACGTCCGGCTTAACTGGAGAAGCAAGGTTAATTTATCGCAATTTTCTGGAAATATTTTCGTCCAGCCTACTAACCAGTACCGTCCAACGAACAACCAATACGTATTTTCTTTCCCTCTGTGAGACGTTTAGCCATTTGCGAATGTCTTTACGTTCATAACACGTCGAACTTAAGATTGCTTGCACAGCAGTTTTTAAAGCAGTCCACCAGTGCCTCCATCTCAACGTCGTTCCTTTGTTGTTTAACAACGTTGTGGAGTGAGTGCTTCAAAAAACTCCGCTTTGCCTTTGTCTTCAGGTCTGGCAGGCTCGATCATAGCATGGGACAAGTTATATGCATAAAAACCCTAAACTTTCAAATTGTATAGAGCTATTACGAAAAGGGCTGAAGCCACCGTTTATAGGGAAAGTGGACCCGGGATAACTTTAACCATTTGTCAGCTTACAACGTGAGCAGGTGTCGCTTACAAGTAGTAAGGCACTGCCACAAAAAAAAACTGTATTTCAAGGGCACCAGAACAAGGCCTGACTTACCTTCTCGCCATCAGTATAGTATTGTCCTCTCTAAGCAGTGAGCGCCCCTTTCCGAAAGAAAGAACCCTTGCAAATCGGTCCGCGACTGTTTCAGTGTGTTACAAAAGCGAAAGGCATTGCCTGTGGAAAATAGCATTTTATGTAGAGATAGGTTGAGTTAAGACTGGCTACAATAATGTGCATGTGCAGTAGGTGTAGTGCGCATTTTTAGGAGCGAAGCCTATGAGGGGCTGGGGCTGTGGGCGTCTCGTGTCATCGTCGTTGTCGTAATCGTCATCTGATTTAGTATTTCGTCGCCACAGGACGACCTCGACCTTTCCTTCACTTTCAATGAACTTCACACTTCTATTCATCAAGGGAAACCCAAATCTGCTCCTGGACAAGACGGTGTAACTTGGAAACAGCTCCGCAACTTGCCAAGACTTCCCTTGTTGTCTTACTTGAGCATGTTAACCGCTGCTGGGAAACTGGTGAAGTTCCTTAACCTCTTAAGTTAACTCTCATCTTCCCTGTTCCCAAACCCAAGAAGCCAGGTACCGGCCCAACTGACCTCACAAACCTCCGCCGCATCTTCCACACTCCTGTGTTGTGCAAACTTATAGAACGGATCATCAAGAACCGCATGACCCATTACCTGGAATATGTACAGCCCTACGTTAACCCCACGCAGAACGGCTTCCACCCAAATCTGAGCACTCACAATAGCCTCTGGCTATGACGCCGAGTGATAAATCACTCCCATCATAACCCCTCTTCTCCTGACCTGATCTTAGCAGTGGACCTACGGAAGTCTTTTAAATCGCGTCAGCCAATCAGCCTTGGAAAGTATCATTAACAAGCTAGTACATCAATCCCTTCATAAACGCTCATTACCTCGTCAAGGTGTCTGCGTAATCGCCTGGGACAAACTCAAGCCATTACAAACCCACGACATCCCGCCGCCTTTCGCTCCCTTGAACCGCCCTAATGACACCGACTCCATGGCCACCCATCCCCTCCGGCGTAACGCCCACCCCGTCCGCGTAGCCTGCATTAAAGCCCTCCAGAACAGTAAACGCCCCACGAAATTGATATTTACACCGACGCAAGCATAGCTCATCCGCTAGTTGGCACCGCATGGACATCACCTTATCTCTCCGCCACCCAAAACCAACCCTTGATATTAAAAGTGCTACCATCCTGGAAGCGGAACTCCGTGTCATCTTTCACGCCATTGACTTCCTCTTGTTCGACTCTCACTCCTCCGTCCCTTCTCAAATACGCATCCTGACGGACTCATTCGAAGCCATATAGATACTACAAAGTCCCGAATCGACTAGTCCTATTGCCAACAACATCGTGCATCAGATCTCCATTTTAAAATATAGCGGCATTCATCTTCGCATCGACTGGTCGCCTGGACACGAGGAGTAATCACCGCGGAACCAGGCAGCCCACTCGGCTTCACGGGGGTGCATAACCTCCAGTCCTGCCGCTGCTGCCCGACATGGCTCCTCTGCCTCCTGAGTCACTTCGGCCAGCCATACCGATTCTACACTACAAAAAAGAAAAAAAATGACCACCTCAAGACCCTCACTCCATTCAGCTTTTTATCTGCTCTGCCCCCACTCCCAAGATCAGCCGAAATATTTTTGAACAAATATTTTGCCAATGCTAGCTTAACCCCAGAGACATTCCAATAAATGGTACACCCCATCGCTGCCGCCTAGATGTCCCTCTTGCGCCTCCCTCACACCCACCAATTTCCAGCACCTAATTTGCGCTAACGTACTCTCGGATGCAGTGATGGCGTAGAGGTAGAGCATCCACCTCGCGTGCGGACGGTGGTTTGAATCCCGGTGCCGGACAATTCAAACGAATTTAAAACAAAATCCACGTATTGATGGAATTGCACAAAGGGGCTTGGGGTGCGGCCTGACCCCGGCGACCATTGCCGGCAATGCACTCCCTCACCAGAGCAGGATTGGCCACCCTGGTGTAGTAACGGCCACAACCACCCATGAATACGCCAATTAACCCACGGCCCTCAGTCCTCAGCGGCTGCGAAGCAACTGACCGCGTTGTGGTCAGACCTGTGACGCAGCAGAGGGTGCTAAGAATCCTTAGATCCGGACAGGCTGCCAATGAAATCTGAACCTGGCAACGTTTAACAAGCGAACCTTATCTAGCGAAGCGAGTCTCGAGGTGGTGTTCGAGGAATTATACGGCATTAAATGGGATGTAGTAGGGCTTAGCGAGGTTGGGAGAGCAGGCGAAGCCCTTACGGTGCTGAAAAATGGTCACGTCTTATGTTACCGGGGCCTAGAGGAAAGAAGAGAACTGGGAGTGAGATTTCTAGTCAATAAAAGCATAGCTGGCCACATAGAAGAATACTATAGCATTAACGAAAGGGCAGCAGGTCTTGTAATTAGGCTCAATAAGAGGTTTAAGCTCAAGGTGGTGCAGGGCTACGCGCCCACTTCCAGCCACGGCGACCAAGCAGTGGAACGCTTCTACGAAGATGTCCAATCGGCAATGGTTAAATCAAAAACAGTATAACGTAGTTTTGCGGGACTTCAATGCTAAAGTAGGCAAGAATCAGGCTGGAGACAAGGCAGTTGGGAATTATGGTTTGGGCGGTAGAAATCGCAGGGGGGAACTACTAGTTGAGTTTGCAGAATGGAATAATCTACGCATAATTAATACCTTTTTCTGTAAACGAGAGAGTCGCAAGGGGATCTGGAGGAGCCCGAATGGGGAGGATAAAAATGAAATAGACCTATGCGATAACCCTGGCGTCATGCAGGATGTGGAAGTACTCAGAAGGGTAACGTGCAGTGACCACCGTAAGGTAAGATGTCGAATAAGGCTAGATTTGAGGAGGAACCGCAACAAGCTAGTACGAAAGAAGCCGATAAATGAGCTAACAGTAAGACGTAAAGTAGAAGAATTCAGCATAGCGCTGCAAAACGGATATTCAGCCCTTAATGAGGAAACCGAGTTTACGACACAGGAAGCCAGCAACAACCTTGCACGTATTATCACGGAGTGTGCAGTAGAAGTCGGGGGCACTATGGCTAGACAGGATACCGGCAAACCTTCACAGGAGACGAAATATCTAATTAGAAATGGCAAACCATGAAATCTCTACCGCAGCTGACTGAATACAACTAGCGGACCTTTCGAAGTTGATCAATCAGCGTAAGACAGCTGACATACGGAAGTTTATTATGGAGAGGATCGAATACGCTGTAAAGGGCGGAGGAAGCCTGAAAGCTGTGAAGAGGCGTCTAGGCCGGGGGAAACATCAGATGTATGCACTTAAAGGTAAGCAAGGCAATGTCATCACAAAGAGGGATAAAATAGTCACAGTGGTCGAGGAGTTCTTCGGGGATCTGCACAGTAGCCGGGACATCCAGGATAATACTGAACGAGACAGTAGCTCAGAGGAGATAGACATCCCACCAGTAACGATCGAAGAAGTAAGGAAAGCTTTGAAAGAAATGAAAGGGGGCAAAGCACCTGGTGAGGATCAGATAACCGCAGACCTCTTGAAGGATGACGGAAAAATTGTACTTGAAAAGCTGGCAAACCTGCATACGCAATGCCTAATGGCCGCAATGATACCGGAATCTTGGAAGACAGCGAACATCATCCTAATCCATAAGAAAGGCCACATGAAGCACGTGAAAATTTACAGGCCGATCAGCTTACGGTCAGTCATCTACAAGGTATTTACCAAGGCAATCGCTAACATTATTTCTGCAACCTTAGATTTCAGTCAACCTAAAGAACAAGAAGGGTTCCGTAAGGGTTATTCAACAATGGACCATATTCACACGATCAATCAGGTGATAGAGAAGTGCGCTGAGTATACTGAACCCCTATATATACCCTGCATAGATTATGAGAAAGCATTTGACTTGGTCGAAACCCTACCAGTCATTCAGGCATTACGCAACCAGGGGGGAAGATGAGCATTATGAAGGAATACTAGAGGATATCTACAATGGGTCCACAGCTACCATCATCCTCCATAAGGAGAGCAGTAAAATACCTATAAGGAAGGGTGTCAGAAAAGGACACACAATCTCTCCAATGTTATTCACAGCATGTTTACAAGAAGTATTCAGAACGTTGGATTGGGAACAGGTGGGAGTAAGGGTTAATGGAGAATACCTCAGTAACCTCAGATTTGCTGATGACATTGCCTTGGTAACTAACTCGGGGGACGAATTGCAAAGCATGCTTTACGCACTGGACGAACACAGTAGAACCGTGGGCCTGAAAATTAATATGCAGAAAACTAAAGTAATAATCAATAACCTCGCGACAGCACAGCGGTTTGAGATAGGTGGCGAGGCAGTGGAAGTGGTAGGCGAATATATCTACTTAGGCCACGTTGTGACCCCAGATTCCAACCATGAGGCAGAAATAATTAGAAGGATCAGAATGGGGTGGGGTGCATATGCAGGCATTCTCAGATAGCGAATAGCAGCCTACCATTGTCGCTGAAGAAGAAAGTGTATGACAGCTGCATCTTACCGGTCCTCACATATGGGGAGAAACTTGGTGGCTCACTAAGAGGGTTCAAGTTAAATTGAGAACGACTCAGCGGGCAATGGAGCGTAAAATGATAGGTGTAACATTAGGGGACAAGAAAAGAGCGGAGTTGGTCAACGAACAAACACGTGTTAAGGACATATTAGTAGAGATTAAGAAGAAGAAATAGACGTGGGAAGGCCATGTAATGCGAAGGCAAGATAACCGCTGGTCAACAAAGGTAACAGAGTGAATCCCTAGAGAAGGCAAGCGTTGCAGCGGGCGGCAGAAAGGTAAATGTGCGGATGAGATTTAGAACATTGCGGGGATAAATTGGGCACAGTTGGCACAGGACCGAGGTAATTGGAGAATAATGGGAGAGGCCTTTGCCCTGCAGAGGGCGGCGATAATGAGCTGATGATGATGATGATGATGACTCTAGGCTACAATGCCTTAACTTCCGGACGACTACATAAGAGCCCGGCCGACGGGTTGTCCCTTCAGTGGGCATGGGAAAGACGCAGAAATGGAGCCTCTCCAAAATCCGTTTTTTTTCGTCTTTCAGGTTGGTACCGCTTCATCCTATCATTGTAAACGTCAAATAATCTGTGTCTGCTTCTCTTCCTATGGATACCAGTGTTATTCATGATTATTTGTGATTGTGTATATACTATGAAGCTATTAGTATTATGTGGGGATGTCGAGCTTAATCCTGAGCCTAACAAACAAATCAGCTGCAACGTACTATCAGAAGAACTAGCGACGGTAGATAAGGCCATCAATGAACCTGCTGACCCGCGCCATGACGAGTTAAACGCATGCTGGATGATTTAAAGACCAACCAAATAAAGCTAGAAAAAAGTGTTCAAGACATCACCACGAAACTAGTTGACGTTGAGCCCCGTGTTAGCTTGATTGAAAAGTCCAACAGTACTGAGCTTCAGCAAGCGGTCGCGCAAGCGGTGCAGAGCGAGAGCCTAGAGATGAACTCCCGATTAGACGACCTAGAAGGTCGGTCTCGCAGGGAAATTCTGATATTTTATGGCCTGGCTAACACTTGGACCGAACTATGGGCAGAATCCGAAGAAGTAATTAGAAATTTCGCATCCCCTACACTTGAGGTTGAAATACACTCGGAGAGCATTGCAAGGGCGCGTAGACTGGGCAATTACATTGAAACCAAATGGTCTAATGGTCTAATTTTTGTCTTCAAATGGTAGAAGCCAAGGTTTTTCTAGCAAAAGCAAACTTAAGGTACGGATATATCCATTGGGGAGGATTTTTGCAATTCTACGCGTTATTCAAGGAAAAAGCTTCTGGACTATGGCAAAGCGAGCGGTCAGCAATCCTCGCTCCAGTATAACAAGCTCTATATTTACAAAAAATTTTTCACCTACTGTTTCATGACTGATAAAGTGTACGACTTAGCCAGATCACCGAACCTTCTGATTCCCCGACGTCAAGTGCCCTATGAGCATCTAATTGCGCTTCGACTGTCTAGCAATCACACCGCAATAATGCCGGTAGTACTGCAAACACAGTGTCATTTTTATTTACCATTATCCTTAGCGTTTTGAAAAAGCGTGACGATCGTTCTTCCGTAATCGATGACTGTGCCGCTGACATTGTTATTCTCACAGAGACATGGTTGTCAAGCAAAAAAGAACATAGTAAAATTTTTCAAACCACCCAGGAGTATAGATTTTACAGGTCCAAACGAGAGACAAAAGTTGGCGGTGGCGTCATAATCGCTGTTTCTGCACATTTGCATTGTCATATTATTCTCATAAGATGCCTTCTCGAGCTTGTTTGCGCATGCGTTCGGTTCGGCCACAAAGAAGTGGTTTTATGTGCGTGCTATCGCCCACCAATTTCATCACCCACGTTTTGCGACACATTGTACGACACAGCTTAGTCGTTGGGTATCCGTCCTCGCCAACCACGTCTTGGGTGATTTTAACAATACGGATATTTCCTGGACGAGAGTAACCCACCTGTGGTCCGTTCTTCTGAAGGCACAAGGTTCATTAGCCTTTGTGAGGATCTCAACCTAACCCAACTGGTAACAAAACCTACACGCGTTACGCCTACTTCCTTCAATGTGCTTGACCTAGTTCTTACCACTACTCCCGACACCATTTCACCTGCGACATACATAAGCGGTCTAAGTGACCATTGTATACTACAATTTACTTACACAACCAAATTTACCCGTAAAGAACTAACTACAAAGATAATAAGAGATTTCGCAGGGGATGATTTTGCTGCCATCAATATAGAACTTCAAGCGTTTGCTGATTCTTTCATCAGCAGTTTTAAAAATCGCACAGTTGAAGATAACTGGAATGCATTTAAAACCAAAGCTTTATCACTGATCGACAAATACATGCCCACCCGTTCCGTACGTTCTAATTACAAGTCTCCGTGGTTTACGCCTAACCTTAACAGGCTCCGCAACAAAAAAAGCGCCTGTTTCGGCGCGCTGTGTCGACAGATAAGGCAGACACATGGTCCGCCTACACTATCGCTGTTTTTGAGTACAAATGGGCACTCAAAGAGAGTAAATCAAAGCAAACCGCCTTGCCTTCTTTGCTCCAAACTAACCCGCGTAAATTCTGGAATTTAACTAATGGCTCTAAACAAAAACTAGTCAACCTTTGCGATGAACAAGGTGCGGCTATTCCTTCTAACCACTGTTACGAAGTTTTACACGATGCAGTTACTCTTTCATTTCGTAAAAATCATTGTACCGTTTTGCCCTGTTCTTCCAATGTGTCTTTGCCGCCAATGGATTTCGTTGTTATTGACTGGGTAGGAATCCAATTGCTCATTAATAATATCAAGAATTCATCCCCACGAACTGATGGAATTCCCGCTCATTTTTAAAGGGCACTGCAATGTTTCTTCTATAACCTTGTCTTACATCTTCACACACTCCTTGTAATGCTCCACCCTCCCCAGTGATTGGAAGTTGGGAAAGGTGGTGCCAGTGCCCAAGCAAGGTAACACGTCTGAGCCCTTGAGCTACAGACCCATTTCACTAATTAGTTTATCGTGCCAAATTCTAGAACAAATATTGTATTCTAATCTCAGCACTCTCCTTGAAATAAAGAACTTCTTAACTAAATTCCAACATGGGCTCCGAAAGCACTACTCTTACAAAACACAGCTATTACTTTTCAATAACCATTTGTACTGTACCTTTGATCAGGCTTTTGTCACCGACTGCATCTTTCAATACTTCCGGAAAGAATTTGATTCTGTGTCACACCACCTTCTTCTTCATAAACTGAGCAAGCTTAACCTAGCCTACAGCCTACCTAAATGTGTAGAAGCTTTTATAACAAATAGAACTCAGTATGTCACCGCCAATAACAGCACTTCACGCATGCACCATGTAACATCCGGGGTGCCCCAAGGCTCTGTCTCGGGCCCCTTGATTTTCCTTATTTATAATAATGATCTTGCTGACTACGTTTCTTCTTCAATTCGACTTTTCGCGGATGGCTGTGTAATCTATCGTAAAGTAACTAACCCTGCAGACTCTTCTTTACTACAATCTGACCTCAATAACGTATCCTCGTGACGCAACAACTGGCTCATGAACCTTAACCCACACAAGTGCAAATATCTCAGGGTCTCTAACACTACTCATCCCCATAACCTGTCCGAATACTTTCTTAACGCCACACAATTAGACACCGTTCTCTCCTACAAATACCTTGGTGTTCACATAGGTAACGATCTATCATGGCACAAACGTACTGATTACACCACTAACAACGCTAATTGCAAGCTTGGCTTCATCCGTCGTAATTTTTCGCTAGCTCTAGTCTCTTTAAAACTGCTTCTTTATAAGACTCTTGTTGTTAGTAAGCTCGAGTATGCTTCAGCGATTTGGGACCCTCACCAGCTATCTCTTTCTTCCCTATTTGAATTGATCCAAAACCGCTCAGCTCGTTTTATTGTTTTTAACTACTCCCGCAGCGCTAGTGTATCCATTATTAAACCTAAGCTTGGGATTCCTGACCAATCTATCAGAAGAAAACTATCTCGCAGCTGCCCCTTCCACAAAATCTACTTCACCAATCCTGATAATAAACCCCACCTTCTCTCACCACCTGCTTATATTTCCGAACGTATTGACCCAGATTTAAAGTTAGCGTGCCGAGCTCTCGAACAAACGTGCACTTTGATTTATTCTTACCAAGGACAGCCCCCGACTTCAACCACCTTCCCGCCTCCATCGCTAGCAACCCTGACCCATCATCGTTCAACACGGCCATGGTAAACTTCGTATAAACCTTACGCACTCCTCCCCGTAACGCCCTCCGAGGCCTGGAGAGTGTTGTAATAAATAAATAAATAAATTTGCCACTGTACCGCTTTACAGAACCTTCAACCCCCATGCAAATGTATCCTCCTCATACATCGACCGTCGAACGCTGGAACCCTCCACCTTGACTTTAATTGCGCACTACTCTCTAGAAAGCGGTCTAGCGCGAGCAGGTTACAGCCGTGAGCCTTCTCTCCTCACCGCACTTGGCTGTTCCGCCTTCGAAAGGAGCCAACCAGTTTCAACTTGAATGACTTATTTTCGAGATGTCCCAAACTACGAACATCCCACCCTCTACTCCCGCTTCCCCCACATGACCTAGCGTCTTCCTGATGTAATAACGGCTTTCTACTCCGTCTTTTTATATAGTAACAGGGCCAAAACGAAGGCAAACTCGTTTACACCTCACGCTAAAGATCTCCGTGCTTTAAAGACAAGCGACTTCTACAGCAAAGCTTTATACCTCTACCCCTAAACGATTTTATCTTGGTTGGCAGAAACGCTAAGGCACCAACAATGCACTTATACACTGCATGCTTCTCCTCTCCCCAGGTTTCCCATTAGTTCAGATGGCCCAAATTTTTTAACGGCTTCTAGCACTCTGGCCTACAATACGAACCAATGCCATTTGGTTTCCATGACTTCAGCCGCCCCTGTTGATTTTCCGTGCTGCCACTACCTGAATTTTGGGGGGCGGCGCGCTTCAGGGTCTCGGGCTGCTGGGATCTTCGCTCTTCGTCGTCGTTTCATCTAGGTCAGATACTAAGACACCGGCACACTCGTTTTGGAATGCCTGGCTCTAGAACGTAAAGAGTACTCAAGAAACGCACCAGGACACTCGTTTTTTGAACGGCTCGCGCAAGAAAGCTTCGCGCTTCAAAGGCACGAGCCTTCTACAGCAGAGCAGTATATCTCTAATCCCAACTGTTTCATCTATGTGGGCAAAAACTCCAAGGAGCCAATAATAAATGTATACGCTGCTTGCGTCACCCCTCCCCAGGTTGTACGTTAGTTCAGATAGCCCAGGTTTTATGCAGCTTTCCAAAACAGGCATTTTTTACATTGAGTGGGATGGGTGCGGCTGTGTGTCGTTCATTTTTGTCTTTCCTGCATACAAGCGTTATGAGAGCAGGTATGAGTCCACTTTATTAAAGTAATTAAGCGACACACCCAGGAGAACTGTGTGAACCATGGAATGTTAACGACTGTTCAGGAGAGGGTAGACACGCCACCAGATCACACTACTCGGAGCACGGACTACCCTAGTGACCAATGTTTTCAATGAAATAAAAACGACATCATCGGTGTGTACGCCTGCAATAGGAAGTTAGAGACTTGGCGTCGCTTACGGGCCGCAGTACCGGCTTGGCCAGGGGAATATAATTTCGCCATTTTTCTGTCCCGTGAACGCCGCGATTGTAATGTTGGGGGGCAGTAGTACAATTGGGCATAAATGAGCGTTATTCGCATTCTATATTTATTACCAGGCTACATATTAACTCGGACGTTTTTATATGTAAGTTAACCTGAATGTCGCGGTTGAGATGGCAAAAATAAAGCTTTTTGCGCTAAGCGGCTGGTTCAAGCGCAATTTCAACGTCTGACCGGTTTGGTTACTTGGAGGATGAGCAGCAAAATGCAAAGCAGGACGACTATATGGAGCCTCCACAGACCTCCCAATCTGTCAGTACAACACTTTCCCGGCCGACGTACGGTGACGTCCTCCGCCGCTCCTGCCGCCAGCGGAATAACCACAGTGAAAGTGGAAAGGAATCCATTTATATGTACGAGCTGGTTAAGGTAGACCTACAGTTGGCCCTCCTGCAAGCTGAGGCAACGAAGATCACCCAGCGCCGTGCTCGGCTAATTGATCGCCCGCAACGCAAACGGCCTCCAAAACAACAAAACCATTCCAATCACACTCGTTTCTCTTCCTCCAGCTGGACCACGTCAAAGCACGTCTCTTTTGCACTTAGCCACCAAGAACTCCTACACTTTGTGGTGCAGCAGCTACAGCACTTGGTGTATGTGTTAGCAGCCCAACTTTATTACGCCTGAAGCAAAAACCTTAGTGCAGTGGAAGTGTCGCGGGCCCACAACGAAAATTGGAGAGCTTTGGCAGCGTTTTCGCCTGGGAATACTTGGTGCTTGGGCTTTCCTCTTGCAAGAGAGTAATTGTCTGCTTCGTCTTTTTAATTTACCCCTTAACGCTAATCCATTCATACCTGATCGCCGCCGTGGCTCCACCAGCTCTCTTCCGTGTAAAGCCGCCATTTATGTACTTACGTCTTTACAAGAAACTCCGATCATCTTACACACGTGGTGCACGATGTGGTAATAGGTGGTTGTGGCTAAAGCACAACTGCCTCGGTGCGCTGTGATTCTTGTGTCGTGTTATGTGCGCCCACACAGCGAACGTGCACCTGAGCCACGATCGGGCTGGCTATCCTATCTGCGCCGTTCGAACGCATCATGTGCGATACTTGTGGCTGGGGACTTTATGCTCCTCATTGTGACTTGGGGTACCCCTTCTCAAGTGAAACTGGGTTTGTGCTACTATATCACATTAGTGATGCTAACTTTCCGCTACCTAATAATATTTCGTGCCCTAACCGCAGATGTACTCATCCTCGGGTTACACCGTACCCACCTGACTTAACATGAAGGCTGGGGGTATACGGTATCATGGCAACGAGAAGGAGACTGCTGGAGCAGTGACCCTCACCCGATTAGGCTTGGCATTCACCCGACCTCTACGCGCCGCCTTCCGCGTAGGTGCACAGCTTTGAATTGGGATGACGTTCGGGGTAAAACCAACAGAAACCTCACGGCGCTCAGCCCAGAACCCGTCACTGTTATTAAGCATGCTCTGAATGACGCCTCTTAGAAAACTTAGGTAGAGGAGTCCCAGCAAAAACCTGACCTCCTACTTTTGCAGCTATGGGCCCAGCACAAACAAGCCGAAGTTGCGGTCTCACGAGATCACTCGTCTCTGAAGGCTCGAATATGCTTACAACGTCTGACTGCGGCTGCTCGCCGTCATGAGAAGCGTCTATCAAGGCAGCGATGGCTGAGCTAGTGTGAATCGCTCGGCCTATCGCGACTACATCATTCATCTGGCGCACCTTTCTGGCGATGGAAAGCGGTGCCCGCACGCCGGAAACGGCAGCCAGCGGATGTCTGGCACCGAGAAAGACACCGGACCAATATGTCACCGATGTTGCCCGCGCCTTTTACCGTGGCAATGAGCACCTTCCAGGAAGTAGCCCATGCCCGTTTCTTTATCTTAGCAGGTTCGTTCACCGCCCCCTTGACGAGCCGGCTCATGAAATTCAATCAGCTTTCACCATGGCTGAGTGGCTAGATGTGATTGAACTTTGTTCGACTCCGAGAACAGACGGCCATACATATGAGGTGCGCAAGAACCTCGATGAACTAGCGCTTAGCCATCTCTTCAAGAACATAAACGAGGTTTGGCTCTCTGCCCAAATACCAGATTTGTGGCTTCACGCTGACATTGTGCCTGTACCGAAGCCAGGAATGACACCCGAACATATTCCTCATTTTCGTCCAATTGCCTTGACGTCCAGGATTTGCAAGCTTTTGGAGCGCATGTTGGCAGCCACGCCTTCAATGGTGGCTGGACACCTTCCTATGGTACCTCAAGGCCCAGATTGGGTTTCCGTGTCGTCGTGGTACAGAGGATGCCATTGGCCATTTATCGTCAATGGTGTTACTAGGGGGTCGTTCACACAAAGTACGGACAGTCCTTGCCATGGACATCCACAAGGCCAGTGCTAACCTCAGCGACGGGGCTGTCCTAGAAACCCTCCGAAGCCAGTGTCTCCCAGACAAGCTATGCTCGGGGATACAGACATTTCTTACAAAAGATCTTTTTGCATACGAATTGGTGGGCAAGCTATGGCCACTTCACACAAGTTGGCAGAGTACCTCAGGGAACAGTTATGTCACCTATCCTTTTTAATATTATGATGTTCCCGCTTGCGTGGCACCTGGGCTCCATATCCGACCTGCATTTTCTCGTCTACACGGACGACATAACCGTATGGACCGTCCACCCAGGCCTGCATCACCAAAACGTGTGCCTTCAACAAGCCTTGACAGACACGCATACATGGTTTCAATAAGGTGTACTGTTTGTTAAGTTGGTAATTCTTTGTAAAAAATGCTACAGCGCGAAATAAAAAACGACGGGACAGCACTCGTCCCGTCATCTTTCAGTGTCTGTGTTTTATTTCGCGCAGTAGCATAGTTTACATGGTGTCAATACGCTGGACAGATCTTTTTAGCGCACAAAACAGCAATTGTGCCGGCGGGCAGTGCTTGGGGCTATCGCAAAGTAGCTATTTCTCCCCTCATACTGCAATATTCCGGCCAACCCGTACCCACTGCCACATCTCTTCGCGTGCTAGGGTTGGACATGTCTGCTTCTGGTTCGACGGCCACGTGTCTTCTATCTGCCCGACAAAAAGCAGGACAGATACTACACCTGATTCGAAGCATCTTGGTGACGTCTGGTGGTTCCTGCTCCAAGATGGCTCGCATCCTGGTGAGGTCAGTACTACAGCCTCTACTGGTTTAACAGGCCTTATTCCAGTACGTGACTCGGACGGAGTGGGCCCGACTTGATACTATTAACAGAGCCGCAATGCGCACCATCCCCTGCCTCCCTGCAATCACCCCGATACCATTGTTGAATCTCCCTATGGGTAATCATCCGCATCATCGTGCAGATTTCTTGTGCGTGTAAAATAATGATCCCCGCAAAGAGCAGCAATGGCCATGGTCTGCCTTGCGCCGTTCTTCCGTAACATTTTCGTGCGGTTAAGCCCGGGAAAATAAACACGTGCGGCAAACGAGACCACCCACGTCTCCTCCGGCTTGAGGTTCTCAGAACCCCACTCCTTTGACTGCTGTTTACGCTTCCTAGCCTTACCCTCAGCCGGAGGTTAGCATGGCTGGCCCTGACCGCGTATGGACCACCGACCGAATGCCTGCGATGGGTAAGCTGCGCGGGCCGCAAGGTATCATTCGCGACGCAAGTACCAGACTGCTAAAGGCAGCAATGGATCTTCTTGAAGCCGTCTCAGCGACTCCTCTAGACGTTCAAGAGGCCATCGACCTTCTGGAAACTAAGGACACCGCACTTTAAAAAGTTGAAGAGAATATTATAGAGCTTCGGGACGATAATAAGGTTGAGCGATATTACTTTTATGCATTGGCTTTCCGAGAAACCATAGATTGTGTCATCAACCGTCTGCGCTCTGCTTTGAACTCTCGCAAAGCGTCCGCCATGACAGCCATTTCCCACGGCAAATCAGGCACGCAAATTTCGCGTCGCCCATGGACTTCTGTGCTGAACGGCGTTCGGCCGGAAGCGCATCCAAGCGACCCCTCTGAAGTGCGCTCACTTACATCGACATTGAAGGTTACCTTGTCAATATTCCAGGTCCCAACATTCAATGTCGAGCCACGTGAACTGCAGAGGCTTGGGAGCATTTTCGAGAGGGCTACGCGCGAGTAAAGAGACTCTTATGAGATTCAGCTGACAGATACGCGGTCGTCCACGTCTATCACGCGGTTAAAACGATGAAAAGTGCACACAGCGTTGTGCACATGACGCGTACAGATCATCGACTCAGGATAGCGTGAGGCCAGCAGGCCCGTCGCCGTACAACTGCTCCACGATGGTGATGCAACAACCAGTTTCGTTTAACGCGACGCGGGACGAGGAGAAGAGGTTATTGCCCCAAACATAACAAGAAAAGATAGTCAAGGCTAATTTGTCCGGAAACATCGCGCAAGTAGCTGTGCAGGAACAAGACATCGTTGCAATGCACGATTGAAGGTTCCAAAATGCCGAAGATGACCCTCAGCGGAAAGACATTAAGGTGGGAGCCAGCATCAACTTCGTGGATCCCGTTCAAGTAGACGACGAAATAGTTGAATTTAAGGACGTCAACAAAAGGACAGAGCCGCTAGGGGTGATTTTGAGTTCCAGTACATATTTGTTCCCGCCTTCATAAAAAAATTACGCCCATCTTCCTGCGAGGGAACCCTGATGTGATGCGACGCATCAGGAGGGAGCGTTTGGACCGACGCTGGTATTGGGTTGCGGCAGTCCACTCGCTGAAGGGACTGTCGCTTCAATCACGTCTTCATCGGAAGATCTTGCACGGAAGTATCGTCAAGCAAAGTCAAGTCAAGTGCGAGAGCGAGCGCTGGACTGATCTGGCACCATGTGCTCCCCAGCTTATATTCCCGCTTTTGAAAGGAGAGGAGCCGGGGGGAGAGTCGCGCGCATGCGCACACAAGCGCGCACCCAGAACAGCGAAGCGCACACGCGCAGCTGTTGTTATGATAATGAGACGGAGTGAGAGTGCGCACACAAGCGCGCACCCAGAGCGGCGAAGCGCACACGCGCAACTGTTGTTATGATAATGAAATGGTGTGAGAGTGTTGCGCACAGCTGTCGGAGAGAAGAACGGAGAAGACTTGCGCATGTGCAGTGAGCGTGCGGACAACGCCGCGACAACGACAACGCCGATGGAGGGACATGCCCCCAAGCAAGAGATGCGTCGCATCTAAAACTGAATGGTTACAGGACCTTCGTGAAGGCCGACTAGCACCAATTACAGTACTCCGGGAGGTTTCACTAGAACACAGGTATGAGCGCATCCGTATTCCTGGCGATAGAAAATCTCCACTACTCGTGCTTACTTCTCTGAACTGCGAGGATACCCAGACGACTGGTCGAGATACACAAGAACAATACAGTGAGCCGATGACGAGACGAAAACGACCTTGTCAAGAGAAGAATCTACCGAAAGATTCATCCGAAGAAGTTACAAGACTTTTCTATAAAAATGGATTGGCTTCCTTCGCACGAGCTACAGCACCACCAAGAAACTGACAGTTGCGCGACAACGCCTTTCGGGAAATGACTGCAAGACTATGAAATACCAAACCATTCAAAAGGCTGGGTGGAGAGTTTTGTTGACGTCCACTTTGCTTTGGAGACGCTAGGCTATGCTCAAACCTTCACGATGGCGCATGTACCGCTGGAGAATAAAGAGGACACAGCATCTCCCGACAGCTCTTTCAGGATTGACCTTATGGACCGGAGACCAACCCTTAAGAATTGTGGTCTTATTCACCCTCCCAGCGATTTTCTTGCGGGCGGGAGGGGGATGAAACCATCCCTTGAAACAGCAAAACGGAAGATCTCAGTGACGTCCTTTTGTAACTTTTAATAAATTACAGTAGGCTGTATTTGGACACCGTCTCGCTCTTGACGCAAGACGCCTGAGCGGAAGCCATGGGTCGCCTTAAAAAAACCGTGCTGTCAAGAATCTCAGAAAGAAAAGTGACCCGCGTGGTTCACACCAACGGGTAAACAATGTGCGGGTAAACAATATACACACAATTCCTCGGCCGCTGCCAATGTTAACAACCGGTCTAACAGAAAACATTTTCAAATGGAAGGACCATCTGCGTCGCGCCGCACGTGCCCTCATCCCACCTTGTGGAGCGGGGCTCCCCAGTATACTTTCTCGCTGGGAAGAGGGTTTGCTGCGCAGACTTCCCGTTAAAGTGGTGCTTTCACATTGCTGAGACCCGGGCGTTGCCACCACGTTCGATGACACCTATTCCTTCTGCATAGCTCCTGCCGAAGAAGCTAATGCGGACCATCTAATATAGGCGTGTACTTCATTGGACTCAGCCAGAAAGCGACACCTTACAGGCAAAAGCATCCATCTTTAAAGACCTTCCGACCTCCAGCGCTGGCTCTTGGGATCCCACCACCGCTCCCTTCTTGGCTTCCTTCGAGAGACGGGGGCCCATCTCTACTTGTATTTAGGTTATTTTATGCCAAGGGGCATTCTATCGCCAATAAAAAAGATTCCTTTCTTTGCGTCCTATTTATTTATTTATTTATTTATTTATTTATTTATTTATTTATTTATTTGTAGATACGGGATATCGTACAGAGACCTTAGCAGGGTGGGTTACAACTTTGTAACGAGTACATAACATGACAGAATTATACAGAAACATTGTCGATGGCAGGTAATAAAAAAACGACAACAACAATCAAAGCAACTGCGACGCGAATAAGGATAATAATATTAGTGAAACAACATCATTCGCCAGGTCATTCCAATCTACTTTGGTACGTGTGAAAAGAAAATTTAAAACAGTTACTTCGCGGAACAAGTGCTGTAATCATGAGGGCGTGCAGTTGTCTGGTAGCATAACCTGAAGAATGGGATATAATGTGCTACGTATCGACACGGAAGTGCCCTTTGACTAACTGAAAAAGAAAGTTTAAGCGACAGATGCGATTTCTCTCGGAAACTGATTGGAACCCACTTGTGTTTAAGATTTCAGTAATGGAGGAGCGACCATATGAGTTATATATAAACCGAACTGCTTTTATTTTTATTCTTTGTAACTTTTCTATATTATTCCTAGTGAAAGGGTCCCAAATGACGACTGCGTACTCCATTATCGGGCGAAATATTGAATTGTAGGCAAGAAGGCGTAGATCGGGTGAGACGGACTTTGACGAACGCGTTAAGGAAAAAATGTTTTCGCACACGTTTTGCGGTTATAACATCAATATGCTTCGTCCAAGATAGTTCATTTGAAATCCAAACACCGAGATATTTGTACTCCTGTACTTGTGAAAGTAAAATGTTGTTTTCTGTATAACAAAACAAAAGTGGTCGGTTTTGTATGAGTTATTCCCATAAATACCATTCTTTTTTCAAAGTTTGTTGATATTTCCCGGTTATCGCAGCAAGAAATTACTTTCGCAAAGTTTTCATTTAGCCTGGCCTGATCTTCAACGGAACTAATTTTCTCATATAATACACAACCATCAGGGTATAGCTTAGAAGGAACTGACAGGTCTCTGACAATGTCATTTAAAAACAGCAAAATAGGAGCGGACCTAGGACCGATCCCTGAGGGACATCGGAATCAACTGTTGCTTTGCCTGAACAAATTTTTTTCAGAACAACAAAATGGTTAATGTTCGACAAGTAGGCTTTGATTCATGTTTTTTCGTTTCTAAGTATACAGCCTAATTTGTGCAGTAATTTAGTATGCGAGACTTTGTCAAATGCTTTACGGAAATCCATAAATATACCATCGGTCTGTTTACCATCAATAATTGCCTGTGAAAAATTATGAACAGTTTCAACTAATTGCGTCGTAGTGGAGTACCCACTCCAAAAACCATGTTGGGCTTTCGTCAAGACATTATGTTCATCGAGAAATTTAATCAGGTGTTTATGAATAATATGTTCCTATTTTTTGCACGTTGTTGATGTCAGGGAAATAGGGCGGTAGATGGAAATGCATACTTTGTCACCATTTTTCTGCAAGGGTTTAATTTTAGCGGTTTTCCAGTCTTGCGGTAGAACACCTTCATTCATAGATGTGGTATGCAAGATGCATAAATATTTTTCGTAGCACTCAACATATTGTTTCAAGAAGGCATTGGAAATACCATCAGGTCCCGTGGATTTCTCAACATCAAGTTGCAGTAACAAATTAAACACACCATGCTCAGAAATAGAAATATCAGGGACAGGGGGAGATCCAGATTAAAATGCGGGAGTCCGGCTTTGCCCTTCGTAAACGCTGCTTTCAAATGACAGTTAAAAGCCGAGCAAGCTGTGGTTTGGTCATTCATAAGCTTTCCATCGATTAAAAAGGAATGAGAAGAGGTGCTGCGGGGGATAATAGCTCTCCAAAACTTTTCTGGGGAGGATTTATTAAAAAATGGAAGCTGATTGCTAAAGTACTTTTATGTGTCTTGCGTAACTTGGTGTTTTAATTGTAGCGGTATTTCTTCAATAGTTGATTTTACTTCATTCCCACCATTCTTTCTCGACTTTTTCTTCAGTCTCTTCAACTTTAGTTTTAGGTGAAATGAATCCCGAGTAACCCAGGTGTTGTGTTTCCTGGTTTTTCTTCCTATCGTGGGCACAAATAGCTGAATACACTCACGAACAATGCCTTTATATATATACCATAATGCGTCGACACTGCGAGTGTTATCTTTAAAATTGTCGAAGTGTAAGTCCAACATATCAATGATTGATTCGTGATCGGCACGGGAAAAATTAGGAAAAGAATGAATGTCATTGCGCCGAGTT
This sequence comes from Haemaphysalis longicornis, assembly GCA_013339765.2. Taxonomy (NCBI): domain Eukaryota; kingdom Metazoa; phylum Arthropoda; class Arachnida; order Ixodida; family Ixodidae; genus Haemaphysalis; species Haemaphysalis longicornis. The sequence goes on from JABSTR010001713.1 coordinate 22,018, forward strand.
ATGGTGACGGCGGTTAAAGTTAGTACAACTGCTTTGTGATCAGAGATACCTGACACCACTTCGCATAAAACATGTTCTTTTATATTGGCGCTCACGAAAAACAGGTCCAGAACAAAAGACTCTGAATGCTGTTGTAATCTAGTATGGTCGTTCCCACTCTGCAATGGATGAAAGGTAAACGCAATGTCAAGGATTTCATTTTCTACAAAATTGTCTGAGCGGTATGACAGCGCTGCCCAATTTGTGTTTGGCAAGTTGAAATCCCCCTTGAGAATGAATTTATCGTCATGTTTTACGTTGCAACTTAGGTAATCTTTAAATATTTTAAAATACCAATTGAAGAATTGCGAGGCCTATGAATGGCTCCAAGAACATATATATAACATTATTTTAAACACTTTGCAAAACACACTTTCTTTCTATTCCACATGAGACATTTTCAGGACAGTTACAATTTTATTGACAAGATCGGCGACTCCTCCCCGGCATCGACGATCTCTACGAAAAACATTGTAATTCACTGGCACTAATTTACTATCGTATATATCCTGATGTAACCATGTTTCTGTGAGCACTGCTATGTCAGGACGGTGGGAAAGTAGCACACTTCCTAGCTGGGCAGTTTTAATACCTACACTTCGGCATTTTATATTTAAAAGGGAAGGGGCTTCTTTGGTTCGTCTGTTTTGTTTTAGAGGTCATTTAACAGTCTTGGAGATTTTGCACTGCGTGTTCTTTTTATCATCCCAGGTGAACATAGTCCCGCCAACGCTAAATTTGTCAAAGACTAGTTTGACCTTTGCCCCTTTTGAGCGCTCTTCGGATGAACTTTGAAATAGGTTTTTTTTTAATTTCTGGAATATTGGAAGAAAAGTCCTCCGATAAAGAGAAAGTAGTTCGTTTGAGCTTGGGGCCAGCCATTAACACTGCCAGTTTTTCACGTATGTCGAAGAACTCAACAATTAGAGGGCGGCGATTCCCGCTCTTTTTACCCAATTTGTGGCATCTTTCAATGCTGTCTGTGGTCACTTCGTTTTTTCTTTAAACAATGTATCTTTAATGGTAGTGATAAGGTCTTAAGGTTTTTCGTTACGTTCTTCATCTAAACAGAACACACTAAAGTTGTTTCTCCTGCTCCTATTTTCTAGTTCGTCAACTACATACATATGATACATGACATGCGCGGAACAGCATCTGGCAAATATTCCAATGACTACAATAGGCACATGTTTCGCACTTTGGCTCTGGTTAATGCACGGTATGCAGCAATATGTATTTGCAGCAGCAAATACAATAACTTAAAGAACAGTGCGAGCAGTGCGAGAAGAACAGTTCTAGAGGTTATTGTATATACTCGCTTTTAGATTCGACTGCATCTCATTCACTCGCTTTGTCCCTGCATCCGGCGTCGGCGTTGTTGTCGGCGTCCGCCCCTCCCCCATTCTTCTCGCCGCGTGAGCTCCGCTCTCCGCCGCTCACCCCCTCTCCTCTCCGATTGCGAGCACTCTCTCGCGAGGGGCATTGGATTGGATTCGAAAGAATTGGCTTGGATTGGCTTGGCTTGGGTTGGCTTGGAGTGGATTGGATTAAAGTGGATTGTGTTGGATTGTGTTGCGTCATAGCTGCGGCAGACGCACTGGCGCCGGCGCGTCCCCTCACCGTTATGCGCGCTATAAAACGCGGTTCCTGAGCCGCTCCGCTCCATCGTTCCAGCGCCGTTCCTCCGCTGTCCAACGCTGTAACGTGAACCCCCTATGCGTCGCATCTACACAGCGGTTCTCGCGACGGGAGGTTGGAGATTTTTAGTAGTTTTTGTATTTTTTATATATTTTTATTACCGTTGTTGACGTTGTTTTCGAATGCATTATCGTATTATTATTATATTATTATTATTAATATTATTATTTTTATTATTATCATGGTGACCTTTCTTGCGCAGACCTGCTTAACTGTTTAGAGTTTAGTGTACCACAAAGGCCCACCAGGTCGCATCGCCCGTTCTTGACCGCTGCGCGCAACTCCAATCATTCTCCTGTGCGGAGAATACAGAATTGTTACAGCCGCTTCTTTGAACGCCTTTGACATCTTTCAGAAATCCTTTACAGTTTACCGTACAACGCTGTTCAATACAGTATGTTAAACACCTATGATATGTCTGTCGTTCTTTTTTTTCTGGAATTTGATTTCTCTGCAGTTGTGTCTATCCAACTGATAGTTGCCTATTTTTGAAACTGTTTACTGTCATTTGTTCGTTTTTGCATTTGTATCTACACTCTTGCCGTTGTTTTTGTTGTATTACTGTCAAACTTTGTTGCTCTGCCTGTCGTGTGGCCTTTACTACGGGCAGAGCAACATAGGCATCTTCTTTTTTTTATTTTTTACCTGTACCCAGGCTCCGCCTGTGCTTATTTCTGTCATTTTTCACTACTTCAATTTGTGTGTGTCTTGTCGCTTGTTTGTTTCTTGCTATAGGTTTCTTGTATTTTGTTTTCATGTAACTACCCGTGCGCCAGCACTCAGGCCTCTGGCTGTTTCTGGGCACGTAAATAAACATGATTGATTGATTGATTGATTGATTATTATATTATTATTATTACCTCTTCTCGAATACGGTTCTGTTGTTTGGAATGGAACTTGCAAGTCCAATAGTGACCGCATCGAAAGGGTTCAAAATAAGTTCCTTTCTATCTTTAGGCACCGTTTCCGTCATGTACAAGAAGACGCAAACGGCAGCACGTGTTGTCTCAAAAGTATTCCTTCCCTTTGGTGTCGACGAATGAGAGCTGACATTATCTTTCTTTATAAACTTCTCATCGTGATATTTTGTGTGATGAATTGGTTGCACTTATCAATGTCAACTTGCCGAACAAACTTTTCCGAAGATTTCGAACTTTCAGAACAGATGCTTTAAGTAAACGATGCTCGTCCCTCTGCAGAATACAATGTGGCATATAATGAATATTCCGATCGTCTTGATATATTCCAGAGCTCTTTGTCTTTGTTCTCTAATGAATTGAAAACTGTTGTAACTTAAGTGCCTTTATGTCATTTATGTGCCGTATATTTCTGTTCCGTATTTATTTTATGCAAATCATCATCTTGCTTGTTTGTTTTTCACTTTTCCTGATTTTGTGTTGCTTGATTTCTGTCTCGGTTTAAGTGTCAGTGCTTGTAAACGCTGAACTTCGTTTTTCCATTTTGAAACTTCCTGACATTTTGTTACAAAACCTTTGTTTTATGTGTATAATCTATCTCCGTCATGTGCATTGAGTATTTTGCTTGTGTATTTTGGAATTTTTCACAGTGCCTTCAACTTTTTGCTGGCCGGTGTCATGGCTTCTAACACTAGGCTTCCTTTTTTTTGCTGTTTTGCTGTTTGCTTTCTGGGATCTCTGTAACTATTTTTATCTTATTGTTTCTTTCATATATACGGTTTTCTGTGTTGTGTTGTCTTGATTTTAGTTTGTTTTTATGAATGCTTGTATATGGTGTACCAGTACCAAGACCCTAGGGTTGTTCCTGGGCACCAAAAATAAAGGTTGATTGATTGATTATTATTTGTAATCGTTGGTAGAAGCCAACTGGATGTGGTCTACTGTGACATGAGCAAAGCCTTGATGTTGTCAACCACTCGTTATTGCTTGCAAAGCTCACTCTGTTAGATGTACACGCTTCTTTGGCGGGTCTTATACGTTGTTATCTCAGGAGCGATATTGCTATGTTAAGTGTTAACGGTCAAACATCATTTAGGTACAAAAGCAACCAGTGGTGTACCCCAAGGCTCCGTTCTGGGTCCCCTTCTTTTTTCCATTTTCATTAACGATGTTGCTTCTGCCATTCAAATTCTTCTTTTTTTGTTGTACGCTGATGATATAAAAATCTTTAGAGAAGTGCGTAGTGTTCGGGACTGTAATTCTCTTCGGGTTGATATTGTGTCATTCCATCGTTGGTGCACCAAAAACGACCTTATTTTGAAACCCTTCAAAAACTCAAGTTGTCTCCTATAGTAGAAAAAACTCAACAGCTGCAATACCCTTATGAAATTGCAGGCACACACTGCCGAGGGTGACCGAAATTCGGGACTTGCGAGTACTTTTTGATTCTCCTCTGACTTCTCTCCCACATTGCACAAATTACCCGTCGGCTCTCTTCGTTGTCTGGGTGCTGTTTGCAGGTATTCTAGAGAGTTTAAAAGGTCCGCTTCCTTTCTTAAGTTGTATTCGGCTCTCTGCTTACCTGTTCTTGAATACGGGTCTGTTGTCTGGAATGGAACTTCCAAGTCCAATAGTGACCGCATCGAAAGGGTTCAAAATAGTTCCTTTCTATCTTTAGGCACCGCTTCTCCGTCATGTACAAGAAGACGCAAACGGCAGCATGTCTTGTCTCAAAAGTATTCCTTCCCTTTGGTGTCGACGAATGAGAGCTGACATTATCTTCTTTATAAACTTCTTCATGGTGATATTTTGTGTGATGACTTGGTTGCACTTATCAATGTAAACTTGCCGAACAAACTTTTCCGAAGATTTCGAACTTTCAGAACAGATGCTTTAAGTAGACGACGCTCGTCCATCTGCAGAATACAATGTGCATATAATGAATATTCCGATCGTCTTGATATTTTCCCAGAGCTCTTTGTCTTTGTTCTCTAATGAATTGAAAACTGTTGTAGCTTAAGTGCTTTATGTCATTTATGTGCCGTATTTCTGTTACATATTTATTTTATGCAAATCATCATCTTGCTTGTTTGTTTTTCACTTTTCCTGATTTTGTGTTGCTTGAATTTCTGTCGGTTTAAGTGTCAGTGCTTGTAATGCTGAACTTCGTTTTCCATTTGAAACTTCCTAACATTTTGTTACAAAACCTTTGTTTTATGTGTATAATCTATCTCCGTCATGTTCATTGAGTATTTGCTTGTGTATTTTCAATTTTTCACGTGCCTTCAACGTTTTTGCTGGCCGGGTGTCATGGCTTCTAACACTAGGCTTCCTTTTTTTTTTTGCTGTTTTGCATTCTGGGATCTCTGTAACTATTTTTACCTTATTGTTTATTTCATATATATGGTTTTCTGTGTTGTGTTGTCTTGATTTTAGTTTGTTTTTATGAATTCTTGTATATGGTGTACCAGTACCAAGACCCTAGGGTTGTTCCTGGGCACCAAAAATAAAGGTTGATTGATTGATTGATTGATTGATTATTATTATTAGTTATTTTCCGCATGTGTATGTTGTTTTCACAGAGTCTGTTCTCATTTGTTCATATATGTTGTTCATATATGTTCATATATGTTAGTGTTCATATGTTGTTCATATGTTCATATATGTTAGTGCTGCGGGCGTAATCGTTGTATGTACTATGCTATACTTGTGTAGTCAACTCTTCATACATCTGTTTAAGTTGCCCGGGCGAACCAAATGTTATAGAAACAAATATGTTTCTATAACTTATCAGTTTATGTGAATAGTTACAAACATTTCCTGTACTTTGTTTCATACGTTTTTGTGTAATTGATGCTTCAGCCGATTGCTATGGTAATTGTACGCTGTGTTTGTGCAATTGTACAATAACTTCGTCTAATGTAGTTTGGATGCCACTTTTAATTTTTTATTGTTGGTATTTCATTCACCCACATTTTTTACCTGGTTTTATATGTGTCAGCCGCTGATGTTTTCAATGCGGCATTTTTTCTTTTTTTTTTCTCTAGTGCGCCAGCACCAAGGCTTCGCTTTACTGGGCACTATAATAAAGGTTGATTGATTGATTGATTGATTGATTATTATTATTATTATTACCTGTACCCAGGCTCCGCCTGTGCTTTATTTCTGTCATTTTCACTACTTCAATTTGTGTGTGTCTTGTCGCTTGTTTGTTTCTTGCTATATGTTTCTTGTATTTTGTGTATTTTTTTTTTCATGTAACTACCGTGCGCCAGCACTCAGGCCTCTGGCTGTTCCTGGGCACGTAAATAAACATGATTGATTAATTGATTGATTGATTGATTGATTGATTATTATCGCAAGATGGCGCCTAGCACGGACGTCTGTGTACTGTGCTGCTCTGTTTTTTACGGAAAGCAGAAGTTTTTTCGATGTGCATCATGCCAAAAACGTGCTCACATCAAGTGTATTCAGCTACCGGATGAGGAGCTACAATCTTTGTTGACCGGTGAGCAACCTTTCCAGTGTGGTCTGTGCTTCGTGTTCGGCGTTGGATGCCGCGGGTAGGCCTAGCATCGACTCCGGCGAAGAGAGCCAACGATTGCCTCCCTCGTCGCAACCACTTCTTACACAGAAAAGCACCCCCTGTTTGGGTGACCTTGAAGACTCTGCCGGTCTCCAACGCATGCTTCTCAACGCCCTCGAGGGGATCTCTTTCCTGACGGACGAGGTGGCGAAGCTGCGAGAGGGGAACGAGCGCCTGTGCAGGGACAATGCCCGTGCTTTCGCCCAGCAGGCAGACGTAATTGCTTCGCTGCGAGCGGAGGTTCGCAGCCTGCGCGGAGAGCTGTCGCGACGTGCCGGTTCCTTTCTTCCTGTGCCTTCCCCCCCTTCGACGCCCATGCTCAATGGGACGGCGGCGGCAGCTTCTCTACGGCGTGAGCCCTCTTCAACGTTTGCCGGTGCTGTGGCGAATACGAACGGGACGGTGGCGGACCCTGCGCCGACCAGCTGATGCCAGGGTCGACAACTTCTTCGCCTTCTCCCCTACTAGGTCCCCCATCCGGTGCGACTCCTCGCACCGACTCGGTGAAGTCCAACAAAAAGAACGTGAGTGCGGCGTGTGTAGGCGCAGCAGACACAACTCTAATCTCCGTTGTGCAGCGACCGAAGCACCCGAGGCGCATCTTCGTTTCGAAGCTATCTCCCTGCACCACCTCTGCGCAACTGACCGCGCACTTATCGTCCGTGGACGTCACACCTTTATCGTGCCAGCGGCTGAAGACAAAGTACGACTCCTATTCTTCCTTCTGCGTGACTGTAAACGAGGACTCGTCTCAGCGTCTGGCAGATCCCTCCTTGTGGCCTAAGGATTGTCTTTTTAAACCGTTCCGAGGAAAGCTGCTTCCGGAGATGATACTTACTACCGATGTCGCGTAAGATGACAAAAGGGATAAATAGAATAGACGTCTATTATCAGAATGCTCGCGGTCTTCGCACCAAAGCGTCTGAATTTTTCTCAAATTTAGTTTCTTCAAGTATTCAGGTTATTGTTATTTCCGAAACCTGGCTCTGCGGTAATATTAGCTCTTCGGATTATTTTCCACCAAACTACCAAGTCTTTCGTAAAGATAGAGATTTTGGTGGGGTTAAGCAAAAGGGAGGGGGGGTGTTAGTTGCGGTTGACAGTACTTTTCAATGTGTGCGGCGTCATGAACTGGAGGGCGACCACGAGTCTGTCTGGCTAGATATACGACTAAATGAAGGTGAGATGCTTTTACTGGGGGCATTCTATATTCCTCCGGATATTGCTCCTTCATCGTTCAATCATGTTCTTACATCTATAGAACAAGTATTCGCATCTCACCAAAACCATCAGCATGTTATCCTGGGTGATTTCAATACACCTGGTGTGCAATGGGATAGCCTTACTCTTCAACACTACAACTATTACGTGCAACAGAAATCCAGCATGCTATTAGACTTCGTAGCCTTTACATCCATGATGCAATTTAATAATATCAAAAATAGCTCCGACAACATCTTAGACCTCTGCTTTTCAAACATTCAGAATGCACGAGTATCGAGGTCTGGTATTTCTCTTGTTAAACCCGACAAGTTTCATCCTCCGTTTTTAGTTTCTTTTCCAATCTCTTTTCAACGCCGTACTGTCTCGTCGAAGAATAACGAATTATCTTGCTACTGTTATGCTCGTGGGGACTACATTGGCTTGTATGACTTCTTTTGTACATTTGATTGGTCTGAAATTCAAGATCTTCCTGATTGTGATGCGCAGGTCGAGCGGTTCACTGAGGTTGTCAAAAGCGGTATGGACAAGTTTATCCCCAAGTTCAAGCCCAGCCGCTCAAAGTACCCCTATTGGTTCTCCGCAGAACTTCGTACCGCGCTTAAATTAAAGGACCGCGCCCACAGAAAGTCAAAGAGCACTGGACTTGCTAAATGGAAGGAGGAATTTCGGTCTAACCGAAAAATATGTAAAAGTCTATATGAGCGTGACAACCGCTCCTATCTAGATTCCGTGGAGAGCAGCATGAATTCCCAGCCTGCAAAATTTTGGAAGTATATCCGGTCTCGTCAAAACAACTCTTGTGATCGCATCAGCCTGGTTAATCCCTCTGGGGAACTGGTTCATGACGTCGCCAACTATTTTGCGCAGCAATTTAGCGCTACATATGGCCAGCGCGATGAGACAGTAATGAACCTTTTGTTAAACCAGGTACAAGGCCCTAGCCTTACACTATTAGACGAAAAGCTGGTTCTTGAGAGCCTAAAGCGCATGAAACCATCTTTGTCCTGTGGCCCTGACGGAATCCCTCCAGCCATTGTTAAAACCTATGGCAGTATTTTTGTACCTGTTCTAACTTCTATATTCAATAATTGTCTAAAAACAAACGTCTTCCCCCGCACGTGGAAAATCTCTCGAGTGCGTCCAATTTTAAAGACAGGCCCGACGTCTGACGCAACAAATTATAGGGCTGTTTCTCTCCTTTGTGCCTGCTCCAAGCTGTTTGAGACAGCGCTTCACAAAGTCTTATCAAGTTCTGTACAAAACGTCCTTATACCTAACCAGCATGGTTTTATATCGGGAAAGTCGACAACAACAAACCTCGCCTGCTTCATGGAGCAGGCCTCCGCAGCAGTTTCAGAGAGGGGCCAGTTGGACGTTGTATACTGTGACCTGAGCAAGGCATTCGATGTTGTCTGCCACTTCGTTGTTACTTAATAAGCTTTTACTGTCTGGCGTTGATGCACCACTCGTGGCATTGTTATGGAGTTACCTACACAATCGGTTTTGTTATGTGAGTGTTAACGGCAGGAAGTCCGCTATGTACAGGACAACAAGTGGTGTGCCCCAAGGCTCTGTGTTGGGCCCTCTGTTGTTTTCTATTTTTATAAACGATGTGTCAGCTGCATCAAGAAGTCTTCGTTCCTAATCTATGCTGATGACATCAAAATATTCAAACGTATTAAGTCTGCTGAGGACTGTGGTTTCCCTAAACCAAAGATGTGTCCTTGTTCTCTAAATGGTGTTCAAAGAATAGATTAACTCTTAATCCAAAGAAAACAAAGGTCATCTCTTATAGCCGAAAAACAAACATCCTTTACTTTCCTTACAACCATTGACGGCGGGCCCCCTGTCTAGAGTTGATGGTATCAGAGACCTTGGAGTGCTCTTTGACAGCGCCTTAACTTTCTCGCCCCATGTCGATCAACTACTCGGCGGGCTCTTCGCTCTCTTGGTGCTGTATGCAGATTTTCACGGGACTTTCGGTCCCCTAATTCATTCCTGAAACTATTCAAAACACTTTGTATTCCTCAACTAGAATATGCCTCTGTCGTATGGAATGGAACCTGTCATTCTAACAGCAAACGTATAGAGCGTGTTCAGACCAAATTTCTATCAATATACAGGCATCGTTTTTTCCTCTGGGCCTCCCGAGACTGCCTTAGCAGTATCCAGATTCCCATTGCCTGTCTCTCTGAGTTGTCGGCGAACCCGCCTAGATCTTCTTTTCTATATAAACTGCTTCATGGTATTATCACATGCCAGGAACTACTTGCACAAGTCAGCCTTCGTGTTTCGCAAAAAACAACAAGGTTTACCCCCCTTTCCATAATGCTACAGCACTCAACACCCATTCCCCCCTCCAAAGAGTGCAACGTCTCTATAACTGTCACTCTGGGAAACTTGATATATTTCAACGTCCCCTTCGGGAGTTTTTGACTGGGTTGTTAGCTGTGATACAATAATTACTCTTCTTTTCGGCACTTTTTTTTAGTTTTTATATGGTTTTTATGTATGAAATGTCTTCATAGTTCTTGTTTCTGGTTTGTAAGTCCAATATATTCGTGACTTTGTGGCTGTAACTGCTTCATCGACTTGTCATATATTACGGTATGCTACTTGCCTTCCATCGCACCCGATTTATTGTGATGTGTCTGGTACTTTCCATCTTCTGTTGCTGTTTTTCATAAATCAGTTCCTGTATTTTGTTTCATACATTCATGTTTAATTGAAGCTTTGTGTTTTCGCCTATATCTGCGAATATGTTTTTATGTCTGCTTGCTTCACCCAACTGCTGTGACCATTGTTCCATATACTTTTGCCATTGATCCACCATTAGAGTTTCTTAATCGTCTAATTGTGTTTGGAATACCTTTTTATTATCCTTAGGGTTTTACTGCTTTTTTTTTTCTTCGCTCGTTCTCATTGTTGACTGTTTATATTGTGAGTTTCTGCTGTATATTAGTGCCGCATTTTGTCTTCCTCAGTGCGCCAGAACCAAGGCCTCGGCTGTTCTGGGCACTCTAATAAACTCAGGTGTCTCGCCCTTGAGCTGCATATAATGATAATCGACGTCTTGATATATTCCAGAGCTCTTTGAAGAATTGAAACTGTGTAGCTTAATGCCTTATGTCATCTATGTGCGTATTTCACTTATCTTGCTGTTTGTTTTTTCATTTTCCTGATTTTGTGTTGCTTGATTTCTGTCGGTTTATTTCTTGTAACGCTGACTTCGTTTTTCCATTTTGAAACTTCCTAAGATCTTGTTACAAAACCTTTGTTTATGTGTATAATCGAGTTCATTGAGTATTGCTTGTGTATTTTCAATTTTTCACGTGCCCTCAACGTTTTGCTGGCCGGTGTCATGGCTTCTAACACGCTGCTTTTTGCTGCCTGAAAGACTGCCTCTTTGTTCCTGGGCAAAAAGGAGTTTTATTATTATGTGGACGTGGAGGTAGTCGTTCCGCAGCCGAAGCGCCCCAAAGCAATGTTCGTTTCAAAGCTTTTCCCCGAAGGCATGCTTCACAGCTCTGAGCGCATCACGTAAGAGTTTCGAAAACAACCATGACTAGTTTAGATGTTTTTTATCAGAATGTGCGAGGTCTTCGAACTAAGGCGACTGAATTTTTTGGTAACGTTCTGGCTTCTTGCTTTCCGTTAATAGCTATATCTGAAACTTGGTTGTGCCCTGATATCCAATCCAGTGATTATTTTCCTCAAAATTACCATGTATATCGTAATGATCGTGCCTTAACGGGATGCAAACAAAAAGGGGGGGGAGTCCTTCTCGCCGTTGACAAATCTCTCCCGTGTGTGCTACGTAGCGATATTGATAACGCAGATGAGTCTTTATGGGTCGAAATTCATTTCTCTAAAACTGAAAAACTTCTATCCAACCAAATACCAAACAAATACAACCAAATACAACCTCAAGTTGGTGTTTTTTACATTCCTTTAAATGTAGCCTGATGTAGATTGATTGATTGTGGGGGTTTAACGAGCCGACGCAACGGAGGCGATCCTGAGGCGTTCAATATCGTGCGGCGAGTAAACACGGGCGTTTTTTGCTTTTCGCCTCCAAAAAAGCGGCCGCCGCGGTCTCCTCCATACGCAACGCCCTGAACAGGTGCTTATCACTCATGGCAACCGCAAAGTCCTCCTGCTTGGAGATTTTAATGCTCCTGGCGTGGAGTGGAGCCAGCTAACTTGTTCCCACTACAACCACCACATTGAACAGAAGGGTAATAGGTTGCTAAATTTTTTGGCTTTCACTTCTATGGCACAGTGTAATCGCATAAAAATTGCAGTGGAAATATTCTGGACCTGTGCTTTTCGAACTTTGATGGCGTTAGTGTGTTGCACTCTGATTGTTCTTTAGTAATACCGGACAGATTTCATCCTCCTCTTTCTATTTCCTGTTGCCTCCCTTCATTGCTCCACCGTTCCGTAAATTCCAACAACACGCAACCTCATTACGCTTTCGCCAGGGGAGATTATGCTGGGCTGTATGGCTATTTTTTTTTCCGCTGCCCCTTGGTCGACCGTCATTGACCACACTGATGTCAATGAACAAGTCGACCGTTTCACAGAGATTGTGCTTTCGGGTATGAAGGAATACATCCCGCAATATTTACCGAGAGGTTCAAGTTTCCACACTGGTTTTTCTTCTGAATTGCGGGATGCCCTGAAACTCAAGGAACGTGCGCACAGAAAGATGAAGCGCTCTGGTGCCAACCAGTTTGCTCAGGAATTCCGGCGCCTACGTGCCCTATGTAAAATATTGCACAAACGTGATCATACTTCGTACCTGGCGTCGGTAGAAACTAAAGCAACTCACCAACCGGGAGCCTTCTGGAAATACATTCATTCTAGATCTAGTACAACTAAAGATTCTATTCGTCTTCTAGACTCCAACTGAACGGCGATGAGGTTGTCAAGGTGGCCGACTGCTTTGCTCGTCAATTTTCTTCTTTTTTTGGGATTAGCGGTGGTAGTGACAACAGCAGCGCCCCTTGTCACCAGGGCGGAACTCCGGTTGTTTACAACTGGACGAGAACATCATTCGGACCAGCATCAAGCGGCTCAAGCCCTCGCTTTCTTGTGGGCCAGATGGTATTCCTGCTGCAATCCTAAAAACATATGCAAATATATTCGTTCCTGTGTTCACTTCAATATTAACTAATAACTGTCTCCGGTCGGAACGTTTTCCCTCGCTCATGGAAAATCTCTCGCGTATTCCCTTTCAGTACCCCGTTTCAAGTCAGGCCTAAAAACTGATGCTATAAACTATAGGCCTGTCTCGCTGCTTTGTTCTGCCTCTAAAATTTTCGTGTTATCTCTTCATACGGTCTTGTCTTTCTCATTTAAACATGTCCTCATTCCTAATCATGGACATGGATTTATGCGTGGTCGTTCAACTTCCACGAACCTTGTATGCTTCATGGAGCAGGCTGTCCCAGCAATCGTTGGTAGAAGCCAACTGGATGTGGTCTACTGTGACATGAGCAAAGCCTTTGATGTTGTCAACCACTCGTTATTGCTTGCAAAGCTCACTCTGTTAGATGTACACGCTTCTTTGGTGGGTCTTATACGTTGTTATCTCAAGGAGCGATATTGCTATGTAAGTGTTAACGGTCAAACATCATTTAGGTACAAAGCAACCAGTGGTGTACCCCAAGGCTCCGTTCTGGGTCCCCTTCTTTTTTTCCATTTTCATTAACGATGTTGCTTCTGCCATTCAAATTCTTCTTTTTTGTTGTACGCTGATGATATAAAAATCTTTAGAGAAGTGCGTAGTGTTCAGGACTGTAATTCTCTTCAGGTTGATATTGTGTCATTCCATCGTTGGTGCACCAAAAACGACCTTATTTTGAACCCTTCAAAAGCTAAAGTTGTCTCCTATAGTAGAAAAACTCAACAGCTGCAATACCGTTATGAAAGTGCAGGCACCACACTGCCGAGGGTGACCGAAATTCGGGACTTGCGAGTACTTTTTGATTCTCCTCTGACTTTCTCTTCCCACATTGCACAAATTACCCGTCGGTCTCTTCGTTGTCTGGGTGCTGTTTGCAGGTATTCTAGAGAGTTTAAAGGTCCGCTTCCTTTCTTAAAGTTGTATTCGGCTCTCTGCTTACCTGTTCTTGAATACGGGTCTGTTGTCTGGAATGGAACTTGCAAGTCCAATAGTGACCGTATCGAAAGGGTTCAAAATAAGTTCCTTTCTATCTTTAAGCACCGCTTCCGTCATGTGCAAGACGACGCAAACGGCACCATGTCTCTTCTGAAAAGCATTCCTTCCCTTCGGTGTCGACGAATGCGAGCTGATATTATCTTTCTCTATAAAACTTCTTCATGGTAATATTTTGTGTGACGATTTGGTTACACTTATCAATGTCAATTTGCCAAATAAACTTTTCAGAAAATTTCCAGCTTTCAGACCAGTTGCTTTAAATAGCCGACGCTCGTCCATCTGCCGAATACAATGTGCATATAATGAATATTCCGTTCGGCTTGATATATTCCAGAGCTCATTTACTTTGTTCTCGAATGAGTTGAAAACTGTTGTAGCTTAAGTCCTTTATGTCATTCCAAATTTATGTACCCTATGTATTATGTGCAAACTGTTCTTGCTTGCTTTTCACTTTTTCTTGTTTTGTGTTGCTTGAATATTTGTACGTTTTAGTGTCAGTGTTGGTAATGCTGAAGCTTTTCCCCCTTTTTTTTTGGAACTTCCTAATATGTTGTTAGAAAACCTTGGTTATATACGTATACTCTATGTCATGTTGATTCAATATTTGCTTGTATAGTTCCTATTTTTCACATCTACTGAACGTTTCGCTGGCCACGTGGCATGGCTTGCAACACTAAGCCTGCCTTTTCTTTTTTGACTTTGTGTTTTTTTTTCTTTTTTGCTTTCTAGGATTTCTGTAACTACTTTTACTTTATTGTTTATGTCATACATATAGTTTTTGTGTGTTGTCTTGTCTTAATTGTAGTGTTTTTTTTGTATGGTGTACCAGTACCAAGACCCTAGGGTTGTTCCTGGGCACCGAAAATAAAGGTTGATTGATTGATTGATTGATTATTATTATTATTTTCGTTTTTTTTCGTATTTTATTTTGTATTTGAGAGAGGTGTACTATATGTTTCGTGTGTTTCTGTTTCCGTGCGCCAGCACAAAGGCCCCCCCGGCTGTTCCTGGGCACGCAAATAAATGATTGATTGATTAATCCTATTATTTATGCTCCGCAAAATGGCGCCTAGCAGGGACTGCTGTTTCATATGAAATTGCGTTTTTGACGTACAGCAAACGTTTTTCAACTGCATTGTCTGTAAAAAATACTAAAAAAAACTATCCTTTTCGAACAGGCAGCTAAATACCAGTGTGGTTACGACTTGTGCGTTGAAGCCTGCGCAACTAAGGGGCGAACCCAGACAGTCCTATAAACGGTACTTGGATGTAGGTGTTTTAAGAGCGGCTAAGGACGGGAGCTATTGATTCGTAGCATCGCCACATTTATGCCAGCAGCCTCAGGTCACACGACGAGCTAAGAAAATCGGCCAAGGATAAGGATTATATTTAAACTCGGCCGCAGCTGACGTACCACGCCGTGAATACCCGGTTATTTTTGGGACGGGACGACTAAATTTTAAAACCAGTCATGAGTAAAACAAACAGCGCAAAAATAATTTTTCGATGCGACGCATCTCTTGCTCTCTGGCTTGTCCCTCCTGCGTCGTCGTCGCGGCGTCCGTCCGCATCCCTCCTCCGTTCTTCTCTCCCACAGCCGTGTGCAACACTCTCACTCCGGCTCATTAGCCTATCACAGCTGGCGCGCTTGCTTGGCTCGCGCTTCGCTGCGTTAACAACTGCTCCGGTGCGCGCAAGTGCGCGCATGAAACGACTCTCCCCCGCTGTCTCCTCTCCTTCAATCGCTGTGAATATAAAGCGGGTATCGCGCCTCGGCGTTTCAGTCAAGCGCTCGCTCTCGCACTGACGTGACCTTGCTTTAACTACTTCGTGCTTGACTACTTCGTGCTTGACTAGATTCTTCCGATGAAGACGTGATGGAAGCGATGGTCCCTTCAGTGAGTGGTGTGGCACAACAATTACGCCCATCGACCCCCGAATAGAAACACCCGCATGTGATGGAAATGCATCATACGCGTTCACAACACGTTTCACGTGATTTAGAAATCAAACCCAACGGAAACACAAATTGAACCCCCCTATGCATCGCATTACACCAGGGTTTCCTTGCGGGAAGATGGGCGTAATTTTTGGAAAAATGGAATACACACTCACAATAACGATATTTTAGGTGTGTGCTTTCTTGCGATCGCCTTTCGTCGCTGCTGGTACACTGCCAATATTTCAGCTTCGATATTTGGAGACAAAAAGCGACTTTTGTTTACTGAAAAAGAAAACTTCACTGACTTTTCCAAGTACAAAATCGTTGTATTTACATTAAATTTAGGACTTTTCAATACTCTCGGAAAAATACCAGTCTTCGAAAAGTGTTCACGACTCTTACGACCTCGGGACGAATATTTGCTTCGGTAGATGCAGGAAATTAGGCGTAACGACTGCCCGGTGAGCAGAAAAGACATTTTTTAGTTACCACTTAGCAGTCATTACCCGCCTTTAAAATCGTACAGCAAAAAAACCAGTGAGAATTTTGTACCTTTGCATGTTAAACCAATTCATCACTGCAAGCTATACTTGAAAACTGAATGTAACAACTGCATACCTCTGTGATTGCTCTAGAAAGTGTGTTTTGCTAAAGTTGTTCGGACTCTTTTCGTATAGTTCAATACCTCAATTTGTTTTCCAACCTATTACAAAGAACTTTTAAGCCAGATAGGATCCGTTTCTCCTCATAGAGCTCACCAGGTCTACAAAGCCCACAATAAAGTTTCGTTTTCCAAAGCGTACTCTTATAAGAGCTCAGCCGTTACAACTGCGCAATAGGCCAGTAGCTGCTTACGAACCTCCTGTATATACTAGAATGTCCTTGATTTCAGCGAATTGCACGCATACGTTTTATTACGAGAACGAGTGAAAAATACGGAGGCAGCGCTGGCATCTCTAAAAGGGAAACGGCCCCTCGGAACTCGAGCCTTAGTTCGAGGCTTTCCATAGCGTGAGCTTAAACTCAACAGTAGTAAGACCACCGTCCCTATGAGTACACCGCAAATAGTGGAATACGGCTTCCGAACGAGCGAACATACAACGAAAAAAATCACCGTCCTCTTGGACTTGTCAATTTATTCGAAGCAGTAACTTGCAAGCGGTGGGAGTTGATTCGAAGCTAGGTCAATGCGTCAAACAAAATTGCAAACTAAACAGCCTGAAGCGCCAAAGTTCAAGCTCTCCTCTTACAGAGCCAGGCGACAGGAATGCTTACCAAGATGAAAAGCTTTTATTTCCGCAGAACTACAGAAGGCGTTTAACCTGACAATCTGACCTCTACCTTTGCAACCACCCTTGAAGAGTGACGCAGACCACTCAGTACTCAAGGCCATCGGCTATTTCCTGAAAACAATACAATGCTTTGTGCTGTAAACGGGCGTCTTTAAATATTACTGACATTTAAATAGGCTGCAAAAGTCGTGCGACGAGTTTGGCGTTGCTTGAATTTAGGCGAAAGGCGGAGTAATTCTGTACAGTTGTTTCCTTTTTTTTTAAATAAGCTCGTCAATTTATGTTGACTGAACAAGGAGCTATGTTGTTTAAGCTACGTGGGTATATCTGAACAATTTAAGTTTTTTTTTCTTTGAAGGAAACAGCTTTTGTTTTTATAGTGCTTAAGAAATACGGGAACGTGCAACACCAAGGCCGTTACGAAGCTCTTTGGTGTCAAACTTGCTACGAAGTTTGAGGAGCTCTCATTCCTATATTATCCTGAATACATTTTGCATAAAAATGTCATTTATTTGGGATTTCGGCCGCAGCACACGCCACAAAAGTATAAGTAAATCATTCGATGGGGGAAGACCATTTTTCAATAATACCTACGGATGGAAACGTTTATTTCCGTACTTCGACTGCACACTCCGTGATAAGGTTATTCACATGCAAGCTAAAGCTTGTTTTGGAATCTCGCTCCTTTATATTTATTACTCTCAGCATACCAAACGGTCCTTCAACGTTAGCGCTACGAATGGGTTGAGTGAGAAGCTTCAGTGGGCAGCAAGAACGCACTGGCGACAGCGCAGTGTGAACTCTCCAAAACGAGAGAAGTTCATTAATGTTATTTATTTCGTAGCTAGAAGTTGGCAAAATCTTTTATGAGCTGGCTTATGTCGTTAGTGTGAACACTGCCGCCCCTGGGGCCGTATTCGTGACGAGCACGATTGGCGGCGCTACGAAGCGCTCCTAAGTGACGTCGGCTCAGGGATTCTCGCATTGTTCGGCTGCTTTAATCGAGCTTGTTCAATTTTCTTTGCACTCGGCTGACGTCTCATGCTTGCCCGGACCAGGTTTTGTATGTGTGTAACTGTCTATCGTAATATTACACTTAAAAGTGCATACACTTGAATAAGGCATGAGTAAAAGTGTTGTATTGGATACCGCTACGGAAGAAGCATTGCCGGTGCCGCCCCATTCCTTCCAAAGCCGGTCCTGTGCGGAGCTCGGAGAGTAGGAGCTAGGCGCCAGCTCCTTTATTAATCAATATTTCAAAAAATGGCAGCAGTCAGCTGCTACTAAACGACAACAGCAAAAATACAAGACTAAAACAAATTCTAGTCCTGCAGGGGTGTCGCCAAATGGTGTCGGTAGGGGTGTCGGCATTAGGAGGCTCTGTAAGGATATGTAATGAAAAACAGCTTTTCAATGTTGCCGAAAGCTCGAAAGTATTTATTCACATCAATTTACAATTTCATGGGATGAAAGTATGGCGACATCGCTTACGGGCTGCAAAAACTGTAGGTTGAGTTCCAAAAACCGACTCTGTGTATAGGCGCAGGCTGGGCTTATACAACGCTTCAAACCAGTATGGGTATTTATTGAGCTTAACGAATAACTTCTACGATAAAGATACAGTACCACTATATTTGCTCCGACATATACGTATATATCGGTACATTTTCCTCAGACACACCTTCCATAAATTAAGATATCCGTTAAAGAAAAACTGCACTCAAAACGATGACGAGCAGTAGCTCGAGGAGGAGACAACTATGTTTAATAGAAAAAATAGAGCTGATTTGTGGGCCGGGTCCTCAGTCCACGACGGGAGTAAAAATAATTTTATTCAATTCATAAACCGCCAGTGAGAATAGCAGGATTTGTTGTTTATCTCTGGAAGGGTTGGAAATCATTTAATTAAGCGCTGCTCTGAAATATTCATCGGTTCCGATTCTTGTAATATATGCACGTATAATATCTATTGCGTTGGTTAGCAAGTATATCAAGCCTTCAACACCGTAATCATGTTATAATTGTTGTGGTTAATAGTCACTTCGGTATGATCACAATGGTTACGATAAAAATTTGGAGCACGAAAGCCGCCTTTCAGTACTTTAGGCAACGTTGTCTGGGGCGCGATTGTGGTGGCGTAGCCCAAACCTTGCCATTGTACTTGCTAGTGAATAAGCAACGCACTCGGCGGATAGGCATCTTCTTGCACGCAGCCATAACAAAAGCTGATTTTGGAAGCAGGGAATGTTTGTCACATAACCTGAAGAAATTGTCCACACAAAATTGTGCGCCTCCCAAAGATTCCCAATTCTCCTAACAAAACTTTCGTGTCGGCGAAGAAAAATAAAGTGTTGTGCACATAAAAAACATTCACCTGATGCAAGTCAACAACAACAAAATAAATTGAGGACAGCCGCTTTTTTTCTGCTGTGCGAAGCACGTGCAGGGCCCGCAGCTTGATACGTAGTGTAAGTGCAAGAGGAGACAGGCAGCAGGGTTCGGTGTCATGGTTGACAGGAACGGGGTTCTACGTTTTAGGAGTGCTATTTTTACGGTGAATATGATGGGATTTGACAGCACATTCCCCACAGTGGGGATTGAACATAGGTCCGCCATAGAAATATGCGTCACCCCAAATTGTTCCGGGCATAAATCTCACAGTGGCGACAATCTTGCTGGTCATCCGTCTCGATAATATTCAAGCGTTGGAGGCTGTTGTGCCCGTACTCTAGATAGCAAGCCGGTGTGGGAGAAAAGCTATATGGCAGCGAACCATGTATGGGTTTGTTTAGTTATTGTTTGTTTTTACGGCCGTGCCACGCCCAGCGGTGTTAACTGCGTTCCAAGCAAAACGCGGCTTCCATTCTTTATTTTTATGCCACACGGGCTATCATATTCAGATATGCAGACTGTTTCGCCCTAACGTCGCTAACCCAGAATAATCTTCTGTGATCAACAATGTTCTGGATGTCAATCGATGGTTCCAGAATAACTAGCGCCGAAAGATAAAAGCCTGCAGAGCGGACCCCACGGCATTCGATCGCTGACGCTCGCTTGCGTATACGTCACTTTGCTGACTGCTGCTTCGCCGCCTGTGTATTCTTTGAGTTGTTAGGGGAGCACAAGTTCGCTTCAATAAACTTGTTTTCCTTCAAGACCACTGCGTCGTCTTTGGCATCGTGACATCTGGTGGAGGTGCTAGGTACATGAACCCTAGGCCATCGTCAAGCCGACAAGCAAGCCCAACTCGTGTCAGCTGCCGACAGCAAGGTCTTCAACGAGAGTTTGGACTGCTTCCGGACAACGCGAAGAAAGAAGACGACGTGAAAACCACCATTATCAACGCAGGCACAATGACCAGCGCTTCTAATCCTGCCCTCGTCCTGCGACAGACTCGGGAACCATCATCGTTCCGCGGATCTCCCGGAGAGGACCCTGAAGAGTGGTTGGAGAAAGTGGAGCGTGTCCGCAACTTTCACAGGTGGGAAGACGAAGAAACTTTCCGCCATGTTTTCTTCTATTTGGAAGATACATCCCGAACGTGGTTCGAGAACAATGAAAGATCGCTAACCAAACGGACTCACTTTAAAAGCGAGTTCCTTAAAGCATTCGCCACCGTCGTGCGGAAAGAACGAGCCGCACTTTTGTTGGCAACGCGCATGCAGCACCCCATCGAAGGGGTCGTGATCTTCGTTGAGGAGATGAAACAACTATTTCTCCGCGCGGACGCCGAAGTGACGGAACAAAAGAAGCTCAGGTTTCTAATGCGAGGAGTGAAGCAAGAACTCTTTGCTGCCTTGTCTGCAACCCCCCTAAAACGGTGGCTGAATTTACCTCTGAGGCTGCCGCATTGGAAAAGACTCTCAAAATTCGAACGAAGCAGTACGACCGCCCTGATAAAGTGCTGTTCTTGGAAACAATCGATGCCGCAACTGTAAGCTCCGATACATTGCGCGAGACCACACTAGCAGTGGTCAAGAAGGAGCTTCGGAAGCTTTTTCGAACGCCGCAGCAACCTGAAGTGGCTTCCCCGACTGACGTCATCCGAGAAGAGGTTGAGCAGGCATTGGGGGCTTCTACGCCATCCGAAGCGCCTCGTGAGCCAGAAGCGATGATACTCCGCAGCTCTTCGTCGTCACCGCCCTGCTCCAATCTGTTGTCAAGAGGCCCCGCCATACCGCCGTCCCCTGTCGCCCGCCCGACCCCGGGTAGTCCAATACCAGACGCCGAGGAAGACCGACGTGTAGCGAACGCCCGATAATCGCCCGCTGTGCTACCACTGCGGAGAGGCCAACCACATCTACCGTCGCTGCCCTTACAAGAGGCTCGGTCTGCGACGATTCTCCGTGGATCTGAAGACCGGCTACTGGTAAATTGAAGTGGACGAGACCACACCGAGAGAAGACTGCATTTATAACCCCGGACGGCCTATACGAGTTCAAGGTGATGCCTTTTGGGCTGTGCACGGCGCCAGCAACTTTTCAAACAGTCATGGCCAATGTGCTACACTTGCACACTTGCCTCGTACACTTGCCTCGAAGTGGCACACTTGCCTCGTATACCTCGATGACTTTGTGGTATTCACCCGGACTTTCGACAAACACCTTGCAAGGTTGGAGTCTGTACTCGAGGCCATTCGTACTTCGGGGTTAACGCTGAAGCCTGAAAAGTGTCGTTTTGCCTATGAGGAGCTGAAGCTATTGGGCCACGTCGTCAATGCCGCGTGAATCCTACCTGACCGGGCAAAAACTTCAGCCATTGCGAACTTCCCGAGGCCGAAAGACAAGAAGGGCGTGCGAAGATTTCTCGGACTGTGCGCGTACTACAGTCGCTTCGTCGCAAACTTGGCATGCTTTGCAGAACCACTCACACGCTTGACGAAAGATAGCACGCCTTTTAGCTGGGAAAACGACCAAAAAAAGGCATACTGCGAGCTGAAAAAACGCCTGGAAAGCCCGCCCGTGCTCGCTCATTTCGACGAAAGCGGCGAAATAGAAATGCACACGGACGCCAGTGATATAGGCTTGGCTGCCGTCCTCGTCCAAAAGCAAAGCGGTTGCGAAAAGGTAATCGCCTATGCCAGTCGTGGTTTGTCGAAGGAGTAAAACTACTCCGCCTCGGTGAAAAAGTGCCTGCCTATCAAATGGGCCATTTCAAAATTTCGCCCGTACGTGTATGGTAGACCGTTCAAGGTTGTGACAGACCACCATGCGCTGTGTTGGCTCGCCAATTTGAAGGACCCATTTGGCCGCCTTGGGCGATAGAGCTCGCGCCTGCGGGAATTCGACGTTACAATTGTTCATAAATACGGCAGGAAACACTCCGACGCCGACTGCCTGTCCCGTGCCCCCGCCGATCCACCACCTCAAAACTCCCATGAAGACAGCCCGTTCTTCGGAGTCGCGACGGAGAGCGATCTAGCCGCCCAACAGCTTGCCGACCCCGAGTTACGCGTCATGATCGACTACCTGGAAGGACGCAATGTCGCCGTGCCTAGGGCCTTCAAACGAACCTTACCAGCATTCGGCCTCAAGAACTCCGTCCTCGTGAAAAACATTCCAGCCCTGGAACGAGAACGAATTACCTCTTTGTCGTCCCTGCAGATCTTCGTGACGAAATTTGGGAAGCAGGGCCACGACGACCCGTCTTCCGGACATCTCGGCATAGCTGGCGCAATTGGAAAAATCGAGGCGAGGTACTACTGGCCCCACCTTACATCCGACGTCACCCACTACGTCCGGAGCTGCCGTGACTGCCAGCGACAAAAAACGCCACAGATGAGACACGCCGGACTTCTGCAGCCGGTCGCCGTCCCGTCGAGGCCCTTCCAACAGATTGGAATCAACCTTCTGGGCCCGTTCTCTACATCCCGATCCGAGAACAAGTGGATTGTCGTAGCGGCAGACTACATGACGCGCTACGCAGAGACCGCCGCTCTGCCGAGGGGGACTGCACAAGAAGTCGTGAAGGTCTTCATGAACCAAGTTGTGCTGCGACATGGAGCCCCGGAAGTCCCAATCACGAACCGCGGAACGGCCTTCACTGCTGAGCTTATGCAAGGAATCTTACGCTACAGCAACACGGATCACCGAAGAATGACGGCTTACCACCCCCAAAGGAACGGACTAAAAGAACGTCTGAACAAGAGATCGCGGATATGCTGTCGATGTACGTCGACGTTGAACACAAGACTTGGGACGAAGTGCCCTAGTATGTCACGTTTGCGTACAACACGGCTATCCAGAAAACTACGCCAATGACGCCGTTTGAGCTTGTCTACGGAAGACTGCCGACTACGATGCTTGACGCCATGCTTCCGCATGTAGAAGACGACGACCTCAACTCCGAGGTCTAAGGATGAGGTCCACGAGGTCCGCGATGTCCACACGGAGGAGGCCCACCAGCTCGCTCGAGTTCGTACAACGAACCAGCAGCTGGTGGATGCCGGGCGCTACAACCTCCGGCGCCGAAACGTCGTGTACCACCCAGGGGACCGTGTTTGGGTTCGGACTCCCATCCGACGACGCGGACTCAGTGAGAAGCTTCTGCGACGGTATGTCGGACCCTACCAGATTCTACGACGTGTCGGACAACTTACCTACGCGGTAATCCCCGATCGTGATTCCGGAACATCACGACGACGCACGCGGCCCGAAGTCGTCCACGTGGTTCGCTTGAAACATTACTATGCAAGATGTCGGACTTTCTTTGTGGTTTGTTCGGACTGTCTGTTATTTTAGCATCGGGTCGATGCACTCTTAGAGGGGGGTAATGCTGCGAACCATGCATGGGTTTGTTTATTTATTGTTCGTTCTTACTGCCGGGCCACGCCCGGCTGTTATCTGCGTTCCAAGCAAAGCGCGGATTCCATTCTTTCTTTTAATGCTGCACGGGCTATCACATTCGGATAAGCAGACTGTTTCACCCTAATGTGCGTTGCCCAGAATAATATTCTGTGATCTACAATGTTCTGGGTGTGAATCAATGGTTCCAGAAACACTTGCGCCGAAAGATATAAGCCTGCAGAACAGACGCCGCGGCATTCGATCGCCGGCGCTCGCTTGCGTATACGTCACTTTTCTGACTGCTGCTTCGCCTTCTGTGTATTCTTTGAGTTGTTAGGGGAGCACAAGTTCGCTCCAATAAACTTGTTTTCCTTCAAGACCACTGCGTCGTCTTTGGCATCGTGACAATATAGTCTTTGTCGGGGCAAGCGAATCGCAAAGTGTCACCAAAGACGAACAAACGCTCTGGGTACTTGTTTTCCTTCAAGACCACTGCGTCGTCTTTGGCATCGTGACAATATAGTCTTTGTCGCGTCAAGCGAATCTCAAAGTGTCACCAAAGATGAACAAACGCTCTGGCTTCTCCGTCCATGGTGCAGAAGTCTGTCATCGAGCCATTTTCGCTTCTAAAATCACAGCACACTACATAGCCCGCTCAGAAGGTCCGGAGATAGAAAGTTCATGCGTGCGGTGGCCCGGCAACTGGAAGGAAAATGAAAAGGAATGCTCCCGGGGTGCTTAGGCACAAGGAGCTCCGATGGAGACTGGCCGTCCCAAAAGGTATCTGAATGTTGTCGGCTCGAAAGGGTTTTCAGTTCTTTTACTCCCGCCCGAGAGATAAGATTGGATGGGCAATAAACCCGCAGTCATAACCTCTTCTTGTACTCTCCGAAATCGGTACCGGTCACCGAAATTCGTTGGATGTCTACAGTTTCTCTTCCATCGGTGCCTCCACCGTCATTGCAGCTTGAGAAGTGCGGTTCGGTGTAATGGTGGCACGAAGGACAGAGGATCTGTACTGGTATTGCAAGTTTTTCTGCAAGTTTCCAACCGTTCAAAGCCGATGGTGCACGTATCGAGGAGCCGGAAATAGGGCCTTTCTAAATATGCTCTCAATGTTGAAACTTCTTGTGAGGCGCCTGGTCTTCACAAGTAGGCGGTGACTGTAAAGGCGCTTTATCGGTTTCCAGATCTGTATTTTGCCCTATGGAAATGTTTTCCATGCGGTAACGGTGTTGACAAAATTCAACCACATGAAACGTCCAGCTGACGACGCTTTCTCGGAGACTAGCCCTGCTCTCCTCTAGCAATGTCATGATAGGCAGGGTTTATGCACTCCGAAGTTTCTCGGCATAAGCTATCAAGCCTACTTTGATCGAACGCATGAGGTGCAGGCCGTTGGTTGCACACACTTGGCGGTAGGATTTCGATTTCACAGACGCCTCCAGCTCACATGAAGTCTGGGAAAAACATGCGTTCAAACTGAGCTGGTAGTGGCTCAATGCTTGTTTCCGCAGTGCTTGCGCAACCAGGGATCGTTTCAGTTTCTCCACGCTAAATGGTTAACGGTTGGTTCTCGTCGTCCTGCTTCACAACCTTGGGCAGGCTTTCGGGGAACGAATGTAAGAAGTCTCTGGGAAATTCTAGAAAAACAGCCATTTCGGAAAATGTTGCATATTTGATGTTTAAAGGCCACTTGTTTTGGAGGCACGCTATCTAATGGGTGAGGTAGGCATTCGCTCTGAAAAAGAAGAGCGTGTATCGATCGGCCTCCTGAATGTCCTCCTCAATTTTATCTCCGATCAGTGTGAAAATATCGGAATCCAATTCGAATAAATCTCTTCTGATTTGTAGAAGGTTCTGTAAGTTAGCGTCCACTTTCGCTACGTGGCGACACGGTGACGACAATATTCGGTCGGCGTCAGTAAGAATTACTTTGAAATCAGCACGGATATGCTTCCGCAACAAACGCAGAACGTCCAGCTCACGAGATTGCTCTTCCGAAGCGGTACTGTGTGTGCCAAGCATGGTGGACTGTGCGGGACGTGGCGTTTCTGCGTCAGTTGCAGAATTGCGGTAGGTTTTCGTCGATGACCAGGGCTGGTCGCTACCGGTGTCCGTCAAGTCTGGATAGTCACCCGTCCCAGGAGGCCCACGGAAAGAACGCCTGTGTTAGCGTCGGTGCCTTCGAGGGAGTCGTTGGACAGTATTCTGTCACTCTCAACCATGGTTCGAGGTGGGTCAGAGTGAGTCAGCAGTGAACGCTTCTCGGGCTAACTTGGCTGAAGCCGCTTGCATCCCAGCTGCTCTTCCCGTAATTCCCAGGTCTTACCCCCGGTTTTGGCACGAATGTTAGGGCAAAAGGAGACAGGCAGCAGAGTCTGGTGTCATCGCTGACACGAATGGGGTTCTGCGTTTTATTGGCAGTGCTATGTGTATGGTGATGATGGTGGAGATTTATCAGCACATACCCCACGGTGGGGATTCAACACATAGCTTTAGACTGTTAAGTCTTCATAAGAGCATCTCAAAAATATGGTTGGAAAGTCAACGCATTTTGAATACCTGTAGAGGAGCTCCGAGCGCTCAACCTCGCGAATAAGCTAGAAAGGACGAGTTACGCAGGTTCTTCTTACCAATGATCTGAAGAAAGTTGTTCTCTCTCTCATCGTGGACTGCAAACTTGTAGGGGATACAGCTTCATATAATTAAGATGTGTCATGAGCCGGCGAAAATAATGGAATTACCAGAAATACGCTTCTTAATGCACTGCCAAATCAAAGCGGCGATTTCAAGCGCAAGCACTGCTGCCCTTCACAAGCGAAGTGTAGCAGACGACAGCTGCGCTAGTCCTTAAGCCGACCCCAGAGCCAGAGGGCGCCACTCAAATAGCTCACCGTCAATACTCAAATTGTACTCAGCCGTGCCTTACTGCCTAGAGTGGTCGTGGTGTGGCGCGGTGAACGCGCGCTGAGAATCGCCTTAGCGTGTACCAGTGAAAAGCGGTAATTTAATGAATTAACATGGCAGGGTGGCGTATGAACTACCTTATTTAGACTGGTACGTAACAATCCGTCAAGGGCCGTTTCATTGAATGCCCTTTCATCGAAGGCATGCCCGTTTCTTCGAAACCATTTCATCGAACGCCGTTTCATCGAAGTGACGTCACCAGTTTTACTGAATGCTGTTCGGAAGCTGCGGTCACGATGATTATTCGTGCTAGACACGTTTTCGAGTCCTAAAGAGATCCATGAAGGACGGGAGGCTTTATAATTTATGGTAGCCTAATAAAACCGTTCCTCTTTCAAGCATAAGCCCTTGACACTGCCACTTCCCGTGGCGATTATCGGCAACATGAAATGTGTTGAAGTGGCTCACGGTGGTTCTGCTTTTTGTGTTCTGGTTACTGTATTACACATTTTCAAGCCAAAGTCTTTGTCATTACCACTTACCGTAGTGATTACCGATTATTGCACCGATCGCCAGAAGCCAGGAATTTTCAGGACATGAATTTATTGGCAAAACAAAATAGTTTGCAAGGACAATGCGAGCTGTATATGCACCTAAATATTACCATAAGATAAAAGTGTCCGAAAACGCAGTCACTGTTTCAAATGATGAGCAATTGCCGTCAATAAGTCCTTCCTAGGCATGTCTCCCAGGTTGTTCGAGGTGCGCTCGAGGGCTGCTTCTTTGGCCAGCACAGCCTTCCTCTGCTTCGGCGGCTGCTGGCTACGCAGCAGTGCTTCGTCTGTAGCTTTTTGCTCCTGTTGTAGGCGGCTGATGAACCGCCTATGGCCAGGATCGGAGACTCCAACAACTTTTGAGGACCTGCTGTGCCAGGTCTCTCCGAAGATATTTCCACGCGGTAACCCTTGTTCCGCCAAGGGCTGCACCGACCAGAAGGCAGGGGCAATACAGCGTTGCGCGCAGATCATCAGTCAAACGGGCAGCTGGTGTGGCTTTCCGACGACGTAATTCTTTTCTAACCAGTATACCAGCGGCCATGCGGCAGGCGAATAGGGACTTCTGTGCTCTGGTAATAACCTTTCTCATCGTGTCATGGCAAGGAATGGCTTGGCGTGTGGCGTGCTTCACCGCCCAGGAAACAGGAAACTTGCTGCGTAGGGAAAAAAGAATGCGCCGAGAAGCTTATCACATTAAATTTCCTCCGTAATGTACTTACCTCGACGATCTCAACGGGAGCGCTAGTAGTGCGAGTAGCCACCCGTTTTAAAGCTTCGTTCCCACGCGAGACCTCCACCCTTGTGCTGTCCGGAACGTAGTTATGTTCTTGCGTTCTGCGTACATTTTGGTCGGCTTGCCCTTCTTGAATTGTTAAAATGCAGCCCTTGCACTGGACGTAGCACTTACACTCCCAATGCACTGCGCAGTCGACCCTTTTGTCGACAATGTATGCGTAGCCGTCGAGACAGAGCTTTGGCTTCCCACGTACGGTAGTTTTCAATACCTTTTTTGATGCAGTGGTACTTAGCGTCAGCCGAGGCGCTTATATAGATGCCAGTATCTTGCGAACTCTAGAAAGCCTCTCCGCGTGCCAGTGCGCTTGGTCCCATGCTCTAACAAAGTTTCTACCGCATTGAAAGTGCGTAGTTTGCAGAGTCAAATCTAAAAGAATGGAGATAGTAGCCGCGAAAAAATAACAATTTCTTTTATTTCTATCCTTGCGCTCTAAAAGCCCTGCTTCATTGTGCACAACCAAATTTGATTAAATGTCCTCGGTGAAACTTCCTTCTACAAAACGGCGTTCAATGAAATGGTGTTCGATGTAACAGCATCTATGAAGTGGCGTTCTATGTAACAGCGTTGCAACCCTATTTAGAAGAAATGTGCAAAAAATTGAGAACTCGTCAAAAGTGAACTCGTCAGAGCCAACTCGTCACATAGGCCAAGTCTTCATACCTCATCTCGCACTGGGATAACTCTCGTAACCTAGGGTAACTGGACACTTCGCCGTTATTAGTCGATCCAGTTCAAATGAAAGAGTACAGAAGCTTGTAAGATTCTCATCTTATGTGTAAACATTCTTGCACTCCTCCTTCAATTCACCACCATCAACGTTTCCTTCGTCGCCTTCGAGGAACGCCCGAGCCAGAGAGCGTGTCCAGTTTTTGTTTTTTTTTTATTATTTCTTTGTGCACCTAATTACGTTAGTCTTTTATGTTAGATTTCGTTTGCCCGTTCTGTTTTTTAAGTGCAATGCACTTCTTAAGCGACCCTGACCCTGCGTCCACCGGCGATGTCCGCATCACATACCCACGTGGAAGATTGGCCAGGGATCTCCTCGTCTTCCTTGGCAACGGGGGGAGATGGGCGCGCGCTGCCTGGCCGCTGACATGGCACATACCCACGTGGGGGATTGGCCAGGAATCGGGCGTGAGAAGGGCTAATGCACCCACTTAAATGCATCTTTCTTTCTTTGTAGTTGTGTGTGTGTGTGATCTCTCTTTCGCGAACATTACCGAACCGCGCAAATTCAACTCGTGCATTCGCACTTTCACATTCTTCCCCTCAAGAAATGCGGGGAATTTTTTTTATACAATTTTTATTTATAAGTAAATAAGTGAAGGCGCTGTATTGGGTTTGCCTTCGCGATTTTGTTCTGCATTTTCACTTTTAATATTTTGGTCTTTTGTTTTCATGCCTGCTGACAAACGATGACTGTTGAGCGAGGTAACTTTCATTCTGCTAGTCTTTTTCTTACTAAGTAGGACATATATGGGAGCGAAAGTCAAGGCTGCATTTGACCCCCGTACCACCCCCCTACACACACACTCACACACGTACTACACCCACACAAGAAACCGGAAGTTGTGTTGAAACCGAAAAGCCAATTTTAACCACCACCTGCCAAGAAAGAAGAGGCCAACACAGTAACTACGAGAGGTCCGCTGTCAGGTTGAAGCGTCAAGTGCCAGTCTCCCGCCCCCTCCGCGATATCCATCCAAAAGAAACGTTGAACAAGGAAGTAAAGTGAGAAAATATTATCACTGGGCAAAGAAAAAACTACAATACCAAATGCACCGAAACTGAAGACAGGACAGGAAAGGTGGCCCCTACCCGGTAAAGAACTTTGACAATTTTTTATGCCGCAAGAAAGACCAGCAAAGAGAGAATAAGGTGCTTGTGTCAAAATGTAAAAACCATTTCAACCACCACCTGTAAACAAATAAAATGAGAGGACCCCACGAAAACTAACGAGGTGAACCTGCGAGGTAAACCGGGATAGAAGCCACAAAATCCCTGCCCACGTCTACTCGACATCCACCTGTGAGACGACATTTTAAAGAACCAGAAGGTCAGTGCTACCACTCTTCCTAGTACGCGATCACCTAGAACGAGATGCCCTCTTTGAACTGTTTCCCTATGACCAGTTTTCCTAGGACGAGTTGGCCGCGATGAGTGGGCCTGTTCCCCCGGACTATATGTTGATGCTGTTATGACCTGGCTGCGGAACCGGCGCACACCGCACTGATATCGGCAATAATTATGGTGTCCGTCGGTATGCGCTCGCGCCACGTGCCAATGCTCAATGGGTACAGCGGTTCATCAACCCTGCGTGCACCGTGCACCTTCACCCCTACGTGACTTTAGTGGAAACGAGGAGGCGTGTCCGGGCACGCGACTTCCTGAGCCGTCCCCGCCCCGGCGATTCTGATGGAACAGCAGACGTCTTCCGAAGAGCGGACCATGAAATCTGTAATCGGCGAGCATCGTTCGCCAAGCCCCGCCAGGCACGCCTCGCACGGAGAAAAAATTCACAGCATATCCACGGGGTGAATGGTGATGAGTGGGCGAAGCTCCTGAGGGGGAAATCATCGGTAAAACCGTGACTCTTCAGTGAAAGTTCGCCCACTACATCTGTGTCCGAACGTAAGGTCGTCTACTCGAAGTCTAGTCTCGCTCACCCAAACCGCGCGTCGGCACCTTGATTAGGCTGAGCTTTGAGACGCCTGATGCGAGATTTTGGAGACGCCTCACGATACGTTCTCGCTGCATCGGGGTCTGCCTGCCGATACGCGCGATACTTTCTCGCCGCTTCCCAGTTCTCTGACGTTTTGGAGATCCTCTTCGCGCCGCAGCCGTGCCGCTTCGCGTACGGCAGGGTCCTCGCGCCGTTGCCGTGACGCTTGGGCCTCTCGTGCTCGAACGCTGGGATCTTGGCGGCGTCGTCGCGCAGCCAGACGACACGCTTCGGCCTCCCGCTCTCGTACGGCAGGATCTTGGCGGCGGCGTCGCGCAGCTTCACGAAGCGCTTCTGCCTGGCGGGCTCGCACATCTGCAGCCTTATCCATCGGGCGACTCCGAGCGCGCGCCAACAGCGAACGGATTTTATTAGAACGCTCCCCGCCATCTAGTAAACAATCCAAGAACTAAACTAGAGGTAGCCACGCCATCTAGTAAACAATCCAAGCGCATCTTTTCATCATATACAAGTACCGCCATCTAGTAAACAATCCAAGAAATAAACTAGAGGTAGCCACGCCATCTAGTAAACAATCCAAGAAATAAACTAGAGGTGGCTACATACATACGTCAAGGATGGACAGACCCACGCCCTAAGGAGCTTCGCCCCTAAAAAGGGTCTCGTACCGGCGGTGCCATCGCATCCTCTCCATGGCGATCGCGTGGCCTCTCTTTCGCTGGTCGCATGGGTAAGACACCTGAACGGTTTCGCGCGACGTCGGTGCCAATGTGTGAGATTGTGGGTCTGTGATTTGACGATACATTTTGAGGTTGAATTTTCTAGGTGGACTCTACTGACTTTTGCTTGAAAAAAAAAGGCGGTGTTGCGAGCCGCCGCTTCGGGTTGCTTGTGTCGCTCATGGGGTAGCTGTTATAGTTGCCTATGTTGCTGTGGCTGTTGCTAGCACAGTAACCTAACTTGTACTCATCATGTAGATACGTGTATAAAGTTTTTCTCCTTTATCAGCAAACATCAGTCTCGTGATGAACGTCTCCACTCACGCTACCAAGATGCACTCGCCAACCCCAGAGTCGCCACAACTGGCGGCAGCGGTTGGGTTAGGCCACCCGACGCCCAAGAATGCCTACAGCTGAGCAAGGCCAGGAACCGCACCTGAAAGCAATGTTCTTTTATCTTCTTCCTATCAATTCTCTACGCCGGGAGTGGCTGAAAAAGATATCCCGAAGATAACTCCCCATACAGGTCTCATCGATTGGACAATAATGGGGTAACTGTAGCACACCCAACTTTGGCATTTGTAGGGGTAGAAAGCCACCTAGGGGGAGCTTCTGCAAGAGTAAAAAAATGTGTAAAACAGCAGAAGCGCATGAGCATTTTGCGTCGACAACGCCAAATTCGCTGGAAAAACGATTTGTGGCGGCAAAGGGAGATTGGTGGTGCCCTACTGTAAATGTCCCGCTGGAGCTCGTTTACAGTAATGAAAACTTTCCGTTAAATATTGTACGTGCGCAAACAAGATTTGCCAAAAGCAAATCTCCTCAGCGTGCAGCCAAAGTTCATCAAAGTTTGGATTGTTTTAATGCATCTTGGGGAACAGCGCGAACTAACAGGGACACAAAAAGAAAGAACTGGACAGGACTAGCGCTGACTTTCAACTCGATTTTTCGGAAAAGACGTAACTACTTATATATAGACAGAATCCTCCTCCCCCACCACGCCACGTGCCCACACCAGCCAATGACATACTATCAAGACCAAAACACTCCACGTTTGGCAAGCACATTTCTTACAAAGGAACACCTTATTGCGATGACCGCTCCAAATAACCAAATTCTTTTTCGTGCAGAACAACTGATGTTTCACTGATACAATCTCTCCCCCACTTTATGATGTAGTATGATTCCATCAACTCTCTAGTACGCCTGTCTTTATGCTTAAACAGGATATCAGTCTCGCGGAAAAGCGGATAGCATCGGTGCTCACACGTGCGGCAATGTTCGGCCAGACGTGCGTAATCATCTTTTTTAAGCTTGTTGCGATGCTCCAATAATCGAACGTTTAAGCAGCGACCTGTTTGACCAACATGCACTTTTCCGCAAGATAAAGGAATCTTGTAAACAACAGCCACAGAGCACGGTACAAAGGGTGATACATGATTTACTACACACGCACTTTTCTTCTTTCCCAGCTCATCTTCAGCACGCCGCTGGACGGCCGGACAAACGCTATTTAATTTAAACGGGGAAGAAAACACTACGTCCACCCCAAACCGTGCTGCTACCTTTTTCAGCCCGTGCGACACCTCCTATGTACGTAGGGCAAAACAGCAAACATTTTGCTGCTTTCCCTTGAGGACCGAGCCTCTCCAGCACCTCCCTGCTTTTTTAGCAGCCTTACCAGTTTATCTGCGGTCATCCTGAGTGTGGTACCAGGAAAACCTGCCTCTTTAAGCTAGAAACCTTAACATGAAGAGCCTCACAGACTGAATCAGAACAGGAACGTGTCAATGACGCCCGTAAGCAGGATAAGGCCATTCCGTTCTTTATGAGCTTCGAGTGTCCTGAATTGTAATTCAACAGTGGTTTCTTTGACCTTGGCTTATACAGGAAACACACATGATCTGACCTAAAGCGAAGCCGTAAGTCAAGAAACTGGAGTTCACCATTGCTAGGTAATTCCAGGGTGAACTGTAGACCTCCTCTGTTTTCAGTGAAAACCTTTAACACATCCATACCACGTTGGCTAACCAGGTCCCCGGCAGAAACACCAAATAGTCATCAACAAAACGAAAGACCACTTCAACCACCTTCCGCAAGGCACTTTGCACCTCTCTGTCTACAGCAGCAAGAAAAATGCTTAAAAGACAGGAGCTATCGTGGAACCAATACAAACACCGTTACGCTGGATTAGTTGTTTATCTCACCAGGCTACAACAGTGGCTTCAAGTACATCGACAGGAGTTCTAAAAAGGATTCCACAGAAACCCCGCAGTCATTCCTAAACCGAATTTCATCATTATCATCCTGTATGCATGACTTAACTGCTTTAAGCAACTTATCCTGCGGTAAGTAATAATAAAGATCGACCACGTCGAGGCTAACAGCCTTGAAACCTTCCATCCTTCGTTTTCTTCAGGAACCCGGCAATTGCCTCAGAGTTGCGCGCACCAAAAAGGGGTCGTGGAAAAGGTAGCAGCACGGTTTAGGGTGGACGTAGTGTTTTCTTCCCCGGTTAAATTAAATAGCGTTTGTCCGGCCGTCCAGCGTCGTGCTGAAGATGAGCTGGGAAAGAAGAAAAGTGCGTGTGTAGTAAATCATGTATCACCCTTTGTACCGTGCTCTGTGGCTGTTGTTTACAAGATTCCTTTATCTTGCGGAAAAGTGTATGTGGTCAAACAGGTCGCTGCTTAAACGTTCGATTATTGGAGCATCGCAACAAGCTTAAAAAAGATGATTACGCACGTCTGGCCGAAAATTGCCGCACGTGTGAGCACCGATGCTATCCGCTTTTCCGCGAGACTTATCCTGTTTCAGCATAAAGACAGGCGTACTAGAGAGTTGATGGAATCATACTACATCAGAGAGTGGGGGAGAGATTGTATCAGTGAAACATCAGTTTATTTATTTATTTATTTAAGGTTGAGCGTGCCGACGCAACGCAGGCGATGAGGCGCGCCGTAGTGGAGAGCTCCGGATTAATTTCGACCACCTGGGGATCTTTAACTTTTAACGTGCGCCGAAATCTCGTACACACGGGCGTTTTTGCTTTCGCCTCCATCAGAAAAGCGGCCGCCGCGGCCGGAATCGAACCCGCGACCTCGTGCTCAGCAGCGCAACGCCTTAGCCACTGAGCCACCGCGGCGGGTGTTTAAACAGATTTGTCAGGTTGGTTTTTTTTGCCGGCTGAAATGAATTTTTTTCTGTGTTTCTATTATGTAGAATCGTTCGTTGCGTTTCACCACCAGAAATGCAATGTTAGTTTTTTTTTGTAAGCCAAAGGTGCCCTGTATTTTTTTGTGTAGACATGGAGAATCATAGCATTAGTGAGAGTTTCAACTTGTAATAAAAGAATTCAGCTTTTTTTCAAATTTTAAGCAGCTGGTGTCTACGTTAGTACGGGAGTGCACCTGTGAGTGCGTGTTGTAGATTATTCAAATCAATCTTTATTTAAATTTAATCGCTATTAATTGCATGGTTATAAGCAGGGTTACGGGTTTCCATAGTTTGTACTGTTTAAAATTCGGGGTTTTTTCCGGAATTTATTTCTCAGCGACATTTTGGCACTTTATCCTTGTATTACTTCAACCTAATTACCATTCCTACGAGACAAACGGCTAAATCTGGAACCTTAATAGACCATGTTTTAACAAATGTACCATCACATGCCAAGGCTGACGTGTATGATGTGCCAATTTCTGATCACCTCCCTATCCCCGTGACTATCAAAGACCTGATCCAACCAAAACCACAGAAAACAGCACCTTCAACTAAAGTCGACTATGCTTTAGCACGGAACAAGCTTTTGTCATTAGACACTAATTTAATATACAACGACGACGTTAACGTCGAATTATGTAACTTGATTGACAATCTC
Organism: Haemaphysalis longicornis; assembly: GCA_013339765.2. Lineage (NCBI taxonomy): Eukaryota > Metazoa > Arthropoda > Arachnida > Ixodida > Ixodidae > Haemaphysalis > Haemaphysalis longicornis. Next base: position 57,230 of record JABSTR010001713.1, read on the forward strand.
ACTAGCATCATTGTCAACAGCAGCAAAACTATATCTACTAGGTCTTACCAGGAACCACTGTGCCCATGGATGACTGATTACATCCTCTCCACCCTAAAACAAAAATACTACGGGTATCATAAAAGGAAGAAGAATAAACACAATGGGTATTACCTGCGCAATTATAAAATGTTGCGTAATAAATCAGTGTCGGTTATTAGAATACGCAAAAAAGAATATTATAGCCGTCTTATACAGCACACAAATGGTAATACTAAAAAAATATGGGAAATAGTTTAAAGAAGTTACTGGCAACCGCCCAAAACAGCAGGTTCTGCCCGACTTCATAGACGGAAGTATTGTTGACAGCTTTAATCTATATTTCACGAGCGTCGGCCCTGCCTTGGCAGCACAATTTGACAATTCGACTGAGTACCCCTTTCAAGCCCACCCTTTAACCAACACTTTCTATATGTATGACATTGAATCCAAGGATATTGAAGCTGTTGTATTAGACATGTCCACGAATAAGGCTGCCGGACCAGACGGCATCACGGTGCGGTTTCTTAAGGAAAACATAGATATCCTGTGCCCTATCTTATGTAAGATTTTCAATCATTCTCTGCATGCTTCTACAGTACCCATGTCCTCTAAAAAAGCTAGGGTCGCACCGATCTATAAGAGCGGAGACCCCACTAACCCATCTAGTTATCCGCCAATATCCGTGCTAAGCGTCCTTAACAATCTATATGAGAAAATTCTTGCAAGCCCGAATACATAAATTCCTAGATAAATACCACATAATTTGCCCACAACAGCACGGTTTTCGTTCCGAGCGCTCAACATCAACAGCGGTGCTGTCTTTAACACAAGCAATTAACTCAGCCCTAAACAATAACAAACTGGTGGCTGTCGTGTACTTAGACTTAAAAAAAGCATTCGACACCGTAGATCACTCCATCCTCTTAGGCAAATTGAAGCACTACGGTTTTAGAGATACATCTTTCGACCTATTCTCAAGTTATTTTCATGACCGGTACCAGATAGTTCGCATTAACAATGTATGTTCTTTGCCGCAGCCTATAGAAACTGGAGTTCCACAGGGATCAGTCCTTGGGCCCTTATTTTTCTCTTTGTATATAAACGATCTGCCATTATCCTTACACTGCTCTGACATTTTGATGTAGGCTGATGACACAGCTATAATTATTACAGGTAACAATATCGAGGAAATTGAATCTAAAACAAACTCAGAGTTATCAAGAATTTCCAAATGGTTTTGTGCCAACAAATTAACAATTAATACCCAGAAAACTAAATATACAATTCTTCATTCTCGTAACAAGACCGTAAACATTAACTCCATCAATATAGCTATCGACAACCACTCTCTTCTTCACGCAACCTCTTACAAGTACCTTGGCGTTTATTTCGATAACCACTTAAACTGGCAAAACCACGTAACGGAAGTTTGTACTAGGTTGGCGTCCGGATGTTATGCTTTACTGCAGGCCCGTAACTACTTCGATAGAGACATTTTACGAACATTATACTACGCATTCATCATTCTCACATTACATAGCATTGAATCTTGGGGATGGACGTATAAGACTTACTAGAACCTATTCGAAAATTACAGAAACGATCTCTAAAAACAAAACATACTCTAAGCATGATCATCCGAGTAAACCACTGTTTAATGATATGCAAATTTTACCTTTTGATGCATTGCGTCAAGCAAAGACAGCCAGCTGTGTAAATAATATCATACGGCACAATAACCCTTTCGATGCATCCTTGTTCTACACTACTTCTCTGCCCACTAGAAATGCTGCGTCTGGTAATTTCAATCTGCCCCCACAAACAACGCGTATGGAGAACGTCAGTTGCCGTTTATTGGAGCAAAATATGGAACAGCTTGCCATCTAAAATAAAGAAAGCCCAAATTTTAACACTTCTATAAAAAGTTTATCTAAGCTTGAATGATGCAAGCTAAACTTTGCGATTTTTTGTTTCCTGGCATGCCGTGTTGCAGTCACAGAAATATTATACGTGCTGGATGGTTATTTGGTTTGTGCATTCTTCAAAATCTGTGCCGCTGTTCTTGATTGTGAATCTTGTTGTGGCCTAGCAATGAATGTTGTATTTTTTTTTGTATTTGGGAATACCGGTACTGGTATTGTTGGCGACCTAAAGTTTCTTTTAGTTGTTTTTTTATGTTATTATGTACACTTTAGAGATTTGCCTGCATTGGTGCACCATTTGACACTATCGCGATTATAAATTTTATTGTTGTTGGGCACGAAGATTGCATGTTAAAAATGCTTGTACTAGTACTGTACAACAGCCTGTTTGTTGGAGTGTTAGTTTCTTGTTTTCTCTAGAAGAAAGCCTGCATCGCATACATTTTCTTTTTGGACCAAGAACTAGCCATTGGCTATGGGTCCAAGCAGTCTGATGATCATTTGTATTGTATGATTTGACAAATACAATTAAAAAAAAATATCCAATTGCCCGAAATTCGGGTTTTATTGCGCTGTATTTAAATTCGTCAACCGATGAGCTGACATAATATCTGAACACGACCACCTAAGAACGCTCAGGGCAAATGTTTATTGTGTCCAAAATTTCGCATCAACGCTCCACTGTACCAGAGGGAAGAGAGTAGGTGAGCCAATTGCCAGATCGATAGCCGAGTATGTGTTGTGGCTTGTGCTGTAATACGTGCGGTTTTTTCGTTAAAAAGGCAGGTGGCTGATGACAGCAAGAATTTCTCCAAGAGTCTGCCACGTGCATCTGCACACGAATAACCTAACAGCTCATGATGGGCATTAAAATCCCCTCATAATATGAAAGGGGATTGGGAATTTATTTATTAAACTTTGAAACTCAGCAGCTCCGAGATGGTAATCCTGAGGGACAAATAAGAGCAGACTGTTGTCAACCCACAAAAAATATTTGCTCTCACAGCTACCGCTTCAAGGTTAGCAGGCGGATCGTACACCGCCGATCCGCATGCCTATTCTGGGCCTCCTGCAAATTGCGTGTACCACCAGTTCGCCGTTCACGAGCCTTGTTTTCAAGTACCAGCACCCAGACCTCAACTCCGCTACACAGAGCCCTGCGGTACGTTTTCGAAAGATGGCGTCAATGTCCAGAGCTTCTGAGTGCCATCTCAGCAACTCGGCTACGAGAACGAATCTCGTAGAGTTGCCGCTGGCTACCCACGCCAATAAGTCGAACCAGCCCGCTATCAGCAACAAGACGACCAAGACCGCTATTGGGAACCACCTGTTTGCTATTTATGTGACGTCAGTGGGCACATCGCTCGCTTCTGTCGCCGTCGTCACCAGCAAGCTCCGCGGTTCTTTGCTCCTTCGCCCAGCCCACGGGATGGCCCAATCCATCCGGATCTTCTTTTCCACCACCCGGTTCCGCTTACCAACCCCAATGCGTGTCCCACCGTCTCTGACCGTAGCATCATGCCACTGCTTCGCCAGGGCCGGTCGACGTCGCCTCGCCGCCAGTCCGTGCCCCCGCCGCTAATAAACTAGTTGGTGCGGCCGACAGGGGTGAGGTCACGGAACAGTAGGTTTTACCAAATCCCCTGTCGGTAGTGATAATAGAGAACAAGGTGTGTATTTGTGTCGACGATGTGTCGACGGGCAACTGCTTTGGTGGATACTGGTGCTAGTGTGTCAGTGATGAGCTGGTCATTTAAAGATCGCCTTGGACACAAAGTTATGTTTGAGTGGGATGGAACTAGACATTTCCATGGGGTTGGTGGTGGGCCTTGCGGGTAGTTGGAAT
>JABSTR010001714.1:0-76519 GCA_013339765.2 Haemaphysalis longicornis
AATCTTTGAAATATTTTTATTTTCTAGTTTTTCAAAATTTCGTCCGACCAATACCTCAATTTACGTTTTTATAAGGATTATCTTTGGAACTTCATAGAAATCTGCATTCTATGGAAACGCAAGGCGTTACGCGGTTTCGCCATTTTCCGTAATTATTTTATTTTTTTCCTTTTTTTACTTTTTTTGAAATTTCGTTTGACCAATTGGTCCATTTACGCTGTATATAAGCGATTCCAGGTTAAATTGGAATACTTTCTGAACTCTGCTTCATTATTGTGGACAGGTCATTCGTTATACGTTTTGCCATTTTCCGTAATTTTTAATATGTTACTTATTTTTTAGTTTCTCAATATTTCGCCCGACCAGTTATCTTCATTTACGTTATTACAACGATTACGTTTGGAGCATTTCCGATATCTGCATTATTATGGAAATGCAGGGTGTTTGGCACGTTTTCGCCGCAATTTTCTTACAGTATTATTTTATATTTTTCCTATTTTTTGTATAGTTTTTCAATATTTCGTTCAGCTAATTACATCTTTTCACGCTATTTTAACGATTGCAGGTGGAACTTTCACGAAATTTGCGTTATTGTGGAAATGCCATGCGGTATACATTTTGATATTTCCCGCAATCTTTAATATTTTTCAGATTTTTAATTTTTTTTACAATAGTTCAGTGCCGACCAATTTTCTCTCCTTTATTACAACGAGTACAGTTTGAAGCGAAAATTTTTTGCAAAATCTGCATTATTGCAAAAATGCAGGGCGTTACACTGTTCGCCATTTTCCGCAATTATTTTTATATATTTGTCATTTTTTTTACTTTTTCAAAATTTCGTACGGCCAGTTATGTTCATTTACGCTATTATAACAACTACAGTGGAACTTTCGCGAAACCTGCATTATTGTGGAAATGGCATGCAGTATACATTTTGACATTTTCCGTATGTTTATTTTAAATATGTTTTTTTTTGTTTTTTAGTTTTTCAAAATTTCCTTCGACCAATCTTGACCAATCACGCCTCGTGCGCTTGTGTCGTCAAGAAAGTTTTGAACGACGAGATCATTGCAGAAGCTTCTATAAATGTTTTCCTCAAATAAACATTTCCTAACTGGTTGAGCACGCGAAATAAACGTAAATCAAAGCTTTTCGTGAGCTCATCGCATCTACAAAGGAAGGAAGCTCACACTAGCGCGTAAGACTTGAAGCTACTGAAGCTGTAGGCAACCTTCACGACCATCACGACGGTTTAGGTCCACGATTGCAGTCCATTTGCTTATTATGGCTGCCGCAACGACCCTTACTCCGTCGTCGTTGCTATAAGCGTGAGCTTCTTTCATTTTTTTTGGAAGTGATAATCATTGGACAGCACCTTGCAGGGGCGTACGCTTTGACGTGTGTTTCTCGTTCCGAGCAAGTGTTGCCACGATTACGGCGAACGCTGGCGTCTCTCGTTCCGAGCATGTGTTTCCACGAGTACGGCGAACCCTGGAGTTTTTTTAACGGCGACAGACTTCCTTCGGCTACTTAAACGCAGAAAGTTGGGCTGTCTGTATGTCTGTCTGTCTGTCTGACTTGATTCAGCCACCCGGCCGAAGTGAAACAAAAGCTGCACGATAGTCTTATATACCCGCAGCCAAATCTAAACGTCTCAGTCGGAGTCAATGTTCATACTATTCAACATTGTTGAACAAGAAGAAGACATTACGCAAATATAAAGCAGCAAATTCATACATAAGGGATATTTGCAGTGTTACTTTATTAAAAAGTCATGGATGCTTGATTTTTGCGATAGAAAATGAAATGCCACATAAATGACAGAAAACTCCAGCGTTCCCCGCAATCCTGGTAACACTTTTTCGGAAAATATTTTTTTATAAAATTAAAGGAAGCTCAATCCCGGTAGTAGGCGATCTCACTCCTCCTCCGTCTCTACCAGCGCCGACGGAGGCGACGAAGTCGGCGGCAGAGACGGAGGAGAAGGGAAATGTCATGCGTTCGTGTGAGCTTCTCTAATTTTTATAACTCTTAGCGCACTCGCAAGACGGGCACACGGCCGCTACCCGTGCCGTGGGTGGAGCGCACAGCGGCGCGAGATGTCGCGTGAGGCTATCACGTGGCATTCAGCGATAACGCGGCGGGGGGGGGGGGGGAGTAAACCGCAGATGTGCTCAGTGAGTGCACCGTCTGTCTCTGTCTGTCACCGTCTGGCTCGTAGCTCCTTTGGTAAGACAACGAGCTCACGTTCCGCTTCTCTCTTCGTTCAAGGTTCGAATCCTGGCGGTGCCAGTAACTTCTTTAATTTGTTCCGGGGAGTTTTCTGTTGACACTAACGGTCACGATAGATTTTTTTTTTTTTGTGGGGGGGGGGGGGGGTAGAGGTAAACAGCTTCGCCTTTAAACAAGATGCAAGCGACCCGCCTGACCTTCCAATCTTCCGTTCTCCGCGTGCGGATAGTGCTATCACATAATGCGTATACCATGTGTGTGTCATTGAAGCAGCAGTAAGCATGATAACCTAGCTAATCCTAGACAACCAAGAACGCTAAGAAAGGCGAAAGATTATTGCGTAGATTTGAGGAAGCTAAGGATAACCCGCTGAACCTTAGCTCACGCTACGTATATCCTGGCATAGCCGAGCTAAGCCACTGCTAATTTTAAATGCAGATCACTCTAGGAGCGTGCCCGCGCCCGGTTCAAGCATAATCACCGGTGAAATAGACTTACTGCGAGTAGTTAGTGCACAGATCTGGACAGTTCGCCTCGAGCCGTCGTTGTTAATCCGTAAAGCACGCGTACCCTGCTTTGGTACGTTTGAATCAAGGAGAGCGTCCGCGCGGGCAATGACGACTGCTCGACACGGGTGCCGTGAAGAGTGGTTATTTCACGCTAGGTTCGCGCCACGCGACAGAGAGAGGATAATATGAGATCGCTGTGATCGCCAGAAAAGGTGATGTACAGGCACCAGCCTGATCTTTGAGTTAAAACAAACTTCCATGCAGCCTTTAGTGTCCTTTTAAGGCAAGATTTGCGGTTCCTCACCAAATGTAATACTTCTGTGTTGCCAATCCTTCATCAGGCCGAAATTAGAATATGCAAGCATAGTATGTGACCCATACAAAATGTAACATCCATAAAAGAAGGAATTTAGAGGAAAGCGGTTCACTTTATCTCTTCAAAATTTCGTCCCATGGATTCTCCATCGTAACTAATGACGGCCAGCAACAATCCACAAATTCAGTCTGGAAGAACGAAACTCCGCTTGGACTTCTTGAGTTCCTTGCCTTACCATAAACTTGCGATTGACCCTTCATTGTATTTATCTCCTTTGTCAACCAGAATTACACAACTTCACCAGCCACGGTCTTTAACGCCACAGCAGATGCCTATAAAGTTTCATTTTTTCGGCACACAGTGTCTAAATGGAATTCTTTGCCAGAGCGTGCTAGCCTTACATAGCATGTGCATATTTGAAGCATTGTGTATATTCCACTGGTTGCGTTGTGTATATTTCCTCATTGTTGATTGATTGATTGATTGTCAGTTTTAACGCGCCGACGCAACGCAGGTGATGAGGCGCGCCGTAGTGGAAGGCTCCGGATTAATTTTGACCACCTGGGGATCTTTAACGTGCGCCGAAATCTCATACACACGGGCGTTTTTGCTTTTCGCCTCCATCAGAAAAGCGGCCGCAGCGGCCGGGAATCGAACCCGTGACCATATTTCCTCATTGTGTTCTGTTTGTTATTTATACAGGGTGTCCCAGCTATCATGCACCAAGATTTTAAAAAAGAGAAATTGCGTAACTCGAAGAAAACCTAGTGCATAATGTTTGCAGTACTGTGCAGAATCAGAGAGTAATTTTTAGTTAATGAGACTTAATTAATTATTTGTAAATAATTATCTAACTCGAGAAATACTGTCCTAATCACTAAAGTGTCAATGAGGCACTTGTAGGTAACCACGTCGGGCATCTAACTGCGGTATTTTCAGCGACGAACTAATTGCGTACTCATTTATTCTGACTAATAAAGGAAGCCCGCGAAATATGAAAAATACCACGTGACGACGCTTACGCGCGCATTGTAAAGCAGCGTCCCCAAACAAAGCTGATTGAAAGCAACTGCTTCGCGTGTTACCCGCCCAAAGAGACAGCGCATCACCTTGATAATAGCATGCATGGAAGGAGCAGCAGCAGCAAGATTCGCGGGACGCGTGTGCAGATAAGGGACAAACTCGGTCGCGATTTCTTCTTTGTTTCTTTTGTCTATTTCATTCTGGCTAACTGAGAGGCAGCCTGTTTGAGGGCGTTGCTTTACGGTGCGCGCGGAGGCGCCGTCGCGTGGTATTTTTCATATTTCGCGGGTTTCCTTTATCAGTCAGAATAAATGTGTACGCAATTAGTGCATCGCTGAAAATGCCGCAGTTAGATGCCACTCGTGGTTACCTACAGGTGCCTCATTGACATTTAAGTGATTAGGACAGTATTTCTCGAGTTAGATAATTAATTACAATTAGTTAATTAGGTCTCATTAAAGAAAAAAATACTGTCCGCATTTTCACACTACTGCAAACAATATGCACCTGGTTTCCTTCGAGTTACGCCTTTACTCTTTTTTAAAATCTTGGTGCATGATAGCTGGGACACCCTATATGTTCTTGATGTAACACAGTATACCGTTTTTCTCATCGCGATTGCCCGTCCTGCTTGGACCGCGTGTTGGGCTCCGCAGTATGTACTGACTAAAATTAAAAAGTGATTTGGCTACATTTGGGCTACTACTGAGGACTATTCGGTGGTTTCTGGTTCGAGCAATCTGGTACTATAGCCAAACCTGCGCACTACAGGCAAAACTTGTAGAACGCGCGCACTGGGTAGCGGTGCGCTGAATCATAACACCCTCAACACAGCCGGCCGGCCAAAAGTTAAATGAACTATTGAACGAGATGTTTATATAGGCAAATCATTTCCAAAACACTAAATCTGGTGATACACTTCATACTTGTCAACATTGTTCAACAAAAAGAATACTTGATGAAAATTTGGAGCGAAACGTAAATTCATAACTGACGGGTTCGCTGTTGAAATAGACGTGGGCGTAGATTTTTGAATAGCAAATATAAAAACGCATTAAAACGTATATTTTAGGCTCAAAATGCAAAAAGGGCCTCGAGCACGTGGCTTGAGCGACAAGCACACAAAAGCTCCGAAGGCGCGCCAGCAGTGCGAACGCAGTAAATGTGAGTTGAATTCAACGAACTCCTATTCCCTTTATCATGGTAGGGCCGCATAGCCTATTCTGTAGACCAGACCACAGAATAAGGTTTGGCTTCATTCTGTGGTCGGGACCACAGGGTTATTATGTTCCGTTTTCAGGTACTGCTAAAAGGGCGCCGCTCGTCGGCTTCTGTGGTGCAGTGGCACAGTCTTGGGTTCTGGCACTAGCGCCGTGGGTTCCAGTCGCAGAAGTGATGTAGTTTGTGTAGCGTGAGCTACAGTGGCCGAGGTTGAGCAGTTTCACGTGGCTCCTAGAGAGCAGCGCTACGAATGCGCGAGGAGCAGTGACGTCACACGGAACTCAGAACGTTGCTCGCTGCCCGGCGTCACTCACACACCCCACGCGCCCAGCGTCTTCGCCGACTTCCGTTCCGCACGTGGCGGCCCGGTGCACTTGATGATCATGCGAGGGGAGGCCGGGTGTGGAACCGATGGCTCGTGCGTCGCAGGAACACCGGCTTGCGCCTGTGGAACCAGTTTAGCTCTGGGGCAATTGGTGACGCTGCGCCGGAGCCGCTTGATGTGTGTCACATAATGTGTGTCGCATAATGTGTATACCGTGTGTGTGTCATTGAAGCAGCAGTAAGCATGATAATCAAGCTAATCCTAGACAACCAGGAAAGCTAAGAATAACCAGCTGAACCTTAGCTCACGCTACGTATATCCTGAAATAGCCGAGCTAGCCCACCGCTAATTTTAAATGCAGATCTCTCTATCAGCTCGCCTTGTCATCGTAGCCTCGCTCCACGGCGTGCCATCATCACGGCGTCCGACACAATCTCCGGGGGAAAAAAAAGCGGTTTATATAGTCATAACCGCTCAAAACTCGAGAGCCGCTGGCGCTTGTCATACATCTCCCTGCTGTTTAGCCCAAAGAAAACTGCAGGTACAATTGAGGCGAAATACATGTAATTAACCGCAGCCCCCGCGTTCATTTAGTTAGGAAGGCTCGTTGGGTTGGTTTTACGATAGTAAGCGGAAAAAGTGGCTGCGCAAGAAAAAAAAAATTTGGCCGCGTATCTGCTCTTTTTGTTGCAAATGTCGTCAAATAACGATAGTCTTTGTAGACATTTGTCGAGGAGGTGTCCCTCTTTGGTTTCTCGCTCACCTTTCATGCTGTTCCTGTTTCGTCGGGCTCATCTTAAGGTAAACACACTAAAGTTTTGCCCAAGGCGATTTGAATTTACCGCGTTTCGCTGCTACAGGCCAGGTTCCTCGATGCCAGTGCTGCAGTACGGCGAACACGCGCGTGAATCGAGGCGGCCTACTTCAAGGTTCATAGAACCACGTTTCCGTGCTCCACTTGCGTTCCAAGCAGAACGTGGAACCTAGCTAGTGGAACCTTTCCTTTCTCAGATGCCGCCAGGAGGTGGCGCGGGCAACAGCAGGCGGCGGTTTTCTGCAGTATATGTATAATAAAGAATATCATTTGCCTTCGAAAAACCAAGCATCTATTTTTTTTAATAAAGGAACACTGTAAATTTCCCTTGTGTACTAATTTTCTGTCTTATATTTACGTAATGTCTTGTTCTTGTTCGACAAAGTCGACAAGTATGAACATATAGACCGGGCTTAGACGTTTGCATTTGGCTGTGAGTATATGACTATTGCGCAGCATCCATTTAACTTTGGCCGGGTGGCTGATTCGAGTCACAGACCGACCGACAGACAGACAGACATACGGACCACAATTTCTGGGTTTAAGTAGCCCAAGAAAGACTATCGTCTTTAAAAATCGCGCGTTCCAAACTGCGCAGTAAGGCGTGGGCACGCACGGAATAAAAAGCAAGCAAGCAAAGAAAAAAAAAAAGAAGTCTCCTGCTCACGCTGTTTCAGGCAGGGGTGCGCAAGCACTGCGCAGGTGGGAAATTTGAAATGCTTTGGACAAATCTCCGTTCAATTCAACAGGAAAGGACTGCTTTGCACTTCCGACAGCTTTCACGTTGAGTGGAACGGCTTTAATTTTCCAATTGAATTTTTTGCTGTGACCTGTTCTTTTAAGTTAATCCTGCTCATTATTTATGTAATCAAGTGTGGATAAGTGATAAGCTTTAGGTTTCTTGAGACGAATAAAGATCAACTATACCAAGGTACGGTCCACAGAATAAACCTGAACCCAGTGGTCTGGTCCACAGAATAATGCTGCACATTATCCCGAGTTCATGATCATCATCATCCACTTTTCTAATCACTGCCAAAAAGACGGGGGGGGGGGGAGCGTGAGAGGTTGGAGGAAGAGAGAGAAGATGCAGTTAGGGGGAAGCGACACCATGAGCCTATCGTCTTTAGAAGGCTTTATCGCGTAACGAGCGTATACGCGGCCAATTTTTTTTATCGCGGAATCATAGTTCAAATAGGTTAACTTGACCATAAAATTAATGGCATAGACTCGCTTCATACTCGTAAGGGAATGAAGCAGGAAGTTCGCGTCCTCCTAGGTACTTTGAAAAAAATCTTGGGTCGTTCAAAATAGCATTAGAAAAGCTGTACGTGTAACTGTTAAGAACGGGAAACGCGCTACATTGATGCGATGTGGAGGACGGGCAGCAGGTGGGCGAACCAAGTAATAGAATAGGTAGTGGTGTAAGTGACTACAGGAAGAAGCAGTCAGAAAAGTCCGTGCAGAAAAGAGATAAGTAAACGCGACGGCAAATAATGACTTCAGATGGCGCAGGATAGAACAAATGGGAGCCCATGGAAAGACCATCATCCCGCAGTGTCACGTGAAGGATGGCAAGGGGGTCTTGACCAGCTCAGAGAGATGGACCCAGGAAAGCCATTGACGTGTTTAACAAAACATATATTTAATGCACACTCGGAAAAACCCTAAAGCAAACCACTTAATATATCAATTGCACACACCCGATGACCATCAAACCTCAAATTAAATATCCCGAAATACAATTCAAAGCAACCCCAAAAGTATCTACAATAAAGTTCTACGCAATTAGTTCATATTCACTCCTTAAACCGAGTCCTAGTTATTGCATTTCCTACCTCAACTCCCTGGTTGTGTCCTACGATTGTGTCCCTAATGGACTGGCCTACTCGGCTGCCGTCGGCGCTGACATGTCGCACCCGTTGCGTGGCCGCGACTAGATGGTAGCCGTCCTCGTCTCCCTTCGATGCCAGCGTTCGATGCGTTCGGTCGTTCCTTGGACGGCATGGGCTCCGCGCGTCCTGACGTTTCCTCTGTGGCTACCTTCTGGTAGCCGCTGCCGCTGGAGGTCCCATGTAAGTCTCGGCACGAACGTAACCCTTCGGGGCCGTCGAAGCGAAGGTCGACGGAGCGTGGACGTTGGCCGCAGGTGCCCGACCGCCGCCGCTGGGACCGCGAAGAGCCAGGTTCGTGGTGCGCCTAGGATGCCGCAGCCGATGCGAAGTCGGCCCGCTCCCGCACAGGCTTGGTAGGCATAGTCGGAAGCCTGGCCGCGTCACCCTGGCTCGTTCTTGAAGCTCACGTTCTCCTTCCGCCTCTTGGTTTCTTGCCTCCCCCATTCTCCTGGTGCGCTCCGCTTTTAACCCCTCTGGGCTTGATCGCGGCGCACTCTCATTGGCTCCTTGCCTTTTCGTGCCCATATATGGTCATCATGCCACTTGTCTCCTGCGCGGCGTTCTCTGATTGGCTGACCAGTGCGCTACCCTATTCTTCAAATGGCCGTTTCTTTGTTCTTTTTTTTTCTTTTCAGGGGTTTTTGGTATCCCCTCTCCGGGGGTACCGTGACACATGACACACAGTATGGCGATGTTTTTGTTGTAGTTGAGGATGATAATGATGGTGCTATGATGATGGTGGCAGCGTACATATTTTCAGACTTGTTTTTCGCTGCAAGCACATTGCACACGTCATACAGCCCAATGACATTTTTATTACGGTGGAAGGTATGCTGCAAGTACAAAAGAGCCACAATGTTTTTCAAATAAAAAAAACGCAATAAGCACCGACGTGCAGCGCGATAACACTATAAAGAACTGAATTAATTAAGCCTGGGTTGCTTTTAAGATTGAAGATACGATGCTCCTAAAACTGTGGGTAATGTTGAAACCGTTCTGAAAGGGCAGTGATCGACCTTGGGTGGCTTCTATATATTTATACAATTCAATTATGTTTTTCTATGTATGTATGTATGTATGTATGTATGTATGTATGTATGTATGTATGTATGTATGTATGTATGTATGTATGTATGTATGTATGTATGTATGTATGTATGTATGTATGTATGTATGTATGTATGTATGTATGGATGTATGTATGTATGTATGCATGTATGTATGTATGTATGTATGTATGTATGTATGTGTATGTATGTATGTATGTATGTATGTATGTATGTATGTATGTATGTATGTATGTACGTATGTGTATGTACAATGCATCAATGGTTTGATTTCTGACGTACAGTAAATGCTTATTCTGGTGTTGGGAGCAAATTATCCAGATAATAGGAATGATGCTTTGTTTTTCAGTTCGTCACTGATGCAAAAGAAGATGAAGAGGAAAAAATGAGCCTTTCTAAACTGGCCGCGACGTTGCCTGGAGAAGTGAGTTCTGTCGTATTTAGCATGTGAAGTAACAATTTGCTTGTGCCCTCGTTTTTGGTAGTGCTTAGATTCTCACAAAATTATATCTTTTGTTTCTTACCGCTCAACAAAAGCTATATGGTTTTGTAAGAGCCACTAGCCTAGACAGGATTAAGTTGTGCGTAATTTTTCTATCAATACGTCGAGGGGCGGGTCAGAGGGGAATAGGGGTGCACTTTCCCAAGCAAAAAGCGATAGGCATGATCACAGACATGTCAGGATTTGTTTGGCATAGGTTGGAAGCGCCTGAACTATCCCCCCCTCCTCTGAATGTGTCCCTTGTCTTTGCACAGGTAATAAAGGAAAAGAGAAGTGGTCAGTTTTTTAAATTTATTCGTTGGCGCCATCATACTCATTTTTGTTATAAAGTTACTTCTCGTTGTTGCTTGTATAAGTCCTTGCATTCTGTGACGTGTTCAGTTTCTGGACAATCGTCGATTCAGTATTTATGTAATTGAGACGTCACAATTGTGTGTGACGAGGGCTTTTCCTTCACTTTCTCAACGTGTTCTTCAGAACATAGTCTCTTTAAATCTAGTTTTCATATTTTTAAGCCGGAAACCTTAAGTGCCCAATTCAGCGAAAAAACGCCGTCGTTGTCCGGCCAAGACAATGGCCGCCGCAGGTTGTAAGGAATTAAAATACACGTGTGATTTGGTGGGATTTCCACCCGGGTAACCACAGTAGCAATATGATGTTCAGCAGACTGTGGTATTGCCGCACTCTTTTTAAAGTAAAAACAGGTAAAATAAAACAGGTAAAATAAAAAACAGGAGGGGGACGCTTAATGATCGTTATGTTCAAATGCGGTACGAAATCAAGGAATGGACGTTTTATTAATCACACACACACAAGCTGTGCGTTCACTTTTATTTAGTTTTTAGACTTTAACGAACAGATGATCACTCGGCGGGTGCATTTTTCGAAGTATACAGTAGGTATATATATGTAGTCACAAGCGATAAAAGGTGTTAGAAGAGTGTGGTATCTGAGAAGGCCCTCTGATTTCGCTTTTTTGCTAGATTCTGCAGGCTGCCTATGTCATATGACGATGTTTCTAGGAAGCGCTTAGTCGCGGACGCGGATGTATAGGCTGAGGATATGTTTGCGAGTTCTCACCTCATGACAAGACGCCCCAGGAGTAAATTCTTTGCCGTGTGCAGATTCCCGTATATAATTTTGCATTATCCATTGTACTTATTTCGCAGAATGTCCGTGAAATTAACTGCACAATGGCTTGTTCAGGATAGTAATCAATATCTTGGATAGGGAGCGTAACTGGCGAGCGGTGGTCCGCTAGATTATGGAAGCACACGAAACCGATTTACATCGTAATGTATAGCCGTACCTTGAGTATCTGAACGAATGCTGCTTAGAGAGGTACTGTTAGTAGATTTCGGGGCCGTGGAATTACGATCAGCTCCATGCCTATGCCGGTTTCCCGAGGCCAACCTGTGACACTCACCTGGCGCTTATGCGAACCGAATGTACCACACTAACATCGCGCCAGAAGCATTAATACACTCTCGTAAATATACATTTGCAAAAACGTGACTGCTCCACATAAGTATGTATTTCGAACACATACAAACGGAAAATATCAGTCGCGAATATGCCGCAAAAGGAACGGCGACAGTGGTGAGCGGGCCAGAAACTCCCGCGACTGCTTTAGAAACGGGCCACTGGGGGATTTCAGTGGCAGCCCTACAGGCAGCGCTCGAGGCGTATAGACAGATTAAGGTGAGGGAGCCGCTTGCTGCAAGATCTTTTTCTATTTGTTTATTCTGCCTTCGTGCGGCTGCCTGTTTTGCTCATGTGTCACCACATTCAGGCATCAAGCGGCTCCCACTGTTCTACAACGTTTACATTTCCAATTCACAGTTTTGCGAATTTTGTGAAGTGGGCACATTGGCTAGTCAAAGCTGCCGACTGTGGGCCAGTCCCTCAAGTGGTGGCCACGTGATACAAAAAAAGCAACGAAAATGACAACTTTTGTTCTACTGCTCGCAACGTGCGGGGACAGCATCCTCCATGTGCTCATGTGCTACGAAGAAAGCAGCAGCTGTCGCTTTACCGCTCGCAACACGCTGGGATAGCACCATAGTAGTACAAAGTAGCAATAGTGAAAACTTGCTGAGCCTACGGTGAAGGTGGCGGAGCGGGCTAAGCCTCCTTCTTCAAGGAGGCTCCGAGTTTTCCTATGCTTCCAGGACTATGGCCACCAGGGCTTGTGAGTGCTTTGGCGATGACCTGGTCAGTCGGTCCCCACTACTGCTCCAAGGAGGGGTTCGGTGTAGTGTTTTGGTTGTGTACATTAAGAGTTGATTAAGAATAGGCAAGATTGAAAAGTAAGCGGTAGTAGTAGGATGACGTGGATTAGTGATGTGGTCCCTTCCTGGATTCGTATTATGTGTATTTGGCTAGTGCTTGTTGTAGGTTTCCTAGAATAAAGGGTTCGTCCGTATTGGCGTCGTGTTTTCCAGTACACGGTGGGGTGGGTAAAATAGAACGAGTGGAGGGGTGGTCGAGGAGGTGGTAGCCTATCGATTGGATGAAGTCCTGCCTAGAAAGATCCGCTGCTGCGTATGAGCCGGATTATTTTGGGATCGGTGTCACTTCATGAGAGAGAGCTGCCTTTGAGATAACGGAGCAGCTGTGAAGTTTGTCACTGAGGCT
Source organism: Haemaphysalis longicornis (assembly GCA_013339765.2). Taxonomy (NCBI): domain Eukaryota; kingdom Metazoa; phylum Arthropoda; class Arachnida; order Ixodida; family Ixodidae; genus Haemaphysalis; species Haemaphysalis longicornis. The sequence continues at coordinate 12,542 of JABSTR010001714.1, forward strand.
TGATGTAAGGCGTTGCAAAAGGATGTCCATTTTGTAAGGCGAAATTTTTAAGGGGCCCTATTCTGCGAAAAAGCATCGTTGTTGTCCGGTCAATAAAATGGCCGTCACTTTAAAGAGTAAATTTCGAAAAGCGAAAACGCCCGCATGTCGAGATTTCGTCGCACGTTAAAGAACCCAAGGTCGTCAAAATTAATCCGGAGCCCCCCGCTACGGCCCGCTCACTGCCGATGTGTAGCTTCAGCGCGTTAAACTCCAGAATCAACAATTCAACAAATCGGTCAATCAATGACTCAATCAACTAAGCAAACAGTAAATAAATAAAAAAAAGACGCGTGTGTACTTGGGTGGGATTGAGCCGGATCTCCCACAGCAGCAGCCCTATGCTCTAACCGACTGCACTATCCCACCATATTTTTTTAATTACATGGTAATCATACCAATTTTTCGCGCCTACAAGGCACACTCTATAAGCAGTCTAAATACATTCACAGCTCAAGAAGGGGGACGAGTAAAAAATTTTAACTACAGGTCCGGAAGGCACACGCCTGCATCAAAATGCCCGATGCATGTGCCTTCAGCCGGCTGCGAAGTAATGGATTTTTGGTACTGTGGTATGTGCACTTTTGGTTGTGTAATCAACCTGAAACTGTGGAATATTGTTTTGTGATGTGCAGAGACGCAGGTATTCTTCTGAGACACTATACAACAGGCACTTAAGAGGGACATAGACCTCATCACGTGCGTTATCCGATTTCTTCAGGTGGACAGAGACAGTGTACTTCTATATGATTTCTTCTTCCTTATGGGGTTGTTCAGTTTGTGGAAGTGCCACATGACCAATCGCCATGCAGATTCTCCACGTTCAACAAAATCACTCTTTCGGAAGCCATGTGCGTGGGTGCGAAGAGGCTATGCTGCCCAATGTGAGCCCCCGCAATGACTGTGCTACCCCAGCATGTTGCGAGGCTTCGAACAAAAATGGTTGTCGTCGTTGCTACTTTCTTCGGAACACATGCCCACTTTGGGGGATGGCCCGCAATCGGTAGCTTTGACGGGCTAATGTGACCGCTTCACAACATTCACAAAGCTGTGAATTGGAAACTTAAAAGTTGTAGAGTAGTGCGGGCCGTGTGATACCTGAACGTAATGGTACGTACTACCGCATATGTCCATCAGCCCCGCCTAACCCTGATTCTAGGCATGTTGTGAGCTGCGTCCGTCTTCTTGCTGGAGTAATTCGCGCAGTGAGACCAAGAAATGAAAGCGAGGAAACAAACGAAAACACGGTGTAGCCGAAACAAAGTTGGTCGAAGTAATCTGTGCCAAAAGACAAAGAATAGACAGCCAAGGAAGGGACGCAATACGATGTAGCAGGAGAGAAGTTGATAATAAGTATCGCCAGGCTTTGGCTTTCAAAGTACGTAAGCAGAAGGTGAAGAGGTCTTAGAACTAAAAGAAAAGTTGACCAGCAGCAAATACACATGGAATAGTTCCCGTGTAAGAAATAGTTTCGTAATACCCGCAATAGAAGCGGCACAATACGAAAACAAAAGTGGCCCGATGCTCCGCCCCCATAGCGCGCGAAGACGGAAGGGCGAAGAGCGGAGGCGAAAACCGGCCGGGAAACGTCATTGCTGGACTTCCGGCCGGAGCGGCCACCTGTGCTACGCTCTTTTCGTCGTGTTTCCTCTAGAGGCTCGCCACAGGGAGAATGCCAGTCGTTTTTGGTCGTTGTTGTGGTTGTTGATAGCACCTATTCGCATGATTTCCGTGTTCATAAAGTATGCCCGAAGTTCGAACGCCAATTTAAACTGGTCATCGGTTCCCATGCCGTGTTCCTAAGCAGGATAATACCATGCCGGGAAGTTTTATAACATACGGAAGCGTCCGCCGAGGTGGCCGTGCTTGATGACAGAATATACTGTCCTACGTTAGGTCCTTTACAAAGCGCTCTCATTTGTTTCTTCCTTTTTTTGACAACTACAGACATGAATGTGCGCATCTGATACTAGAGGTAAAAAAGAAAAAAAAGGTGGTGCATGATGGTATACATCGGGGCGAGATCTTTCATTCATGTTTCAAAAAAAGCCCGTCTTTGCGAAATACCTGTTTCTTTAGACGCACCGGTCTTCTTTCACTGCGGGGTTTAGAACTGTGTTCAATAACTCAAACCAAAATTAAAGCAAGGTTCCATTCCTGATCGAACTTTTATCCTGGCTAATAGATTGAGAAATAGTATTCTCACAAAATAAAAGAATCAAGGTCAAACACTACTAATTTTGCAAGTATATATGCCGCGAGAAGATAATATTGGTCTGGATTGTCAAAACACGGTTCCGAACCCCAAGTACCATCAGTTCGTGAATTGCTAAGGGGGCTTAATTCCTTTACCCAAGGTGCGCCGTGTTATGTTAGGGGCTATTTATGCTGTGCGCAGGCATATTATAACCTGGCATGCAAGGGTTGCCCTTGAAGCTCACCTGTACTCCAGTGATATTTGTTGATAGTCAATCAAAATAAAAATCAACCTGAAATCAGAATAGCCCAAAAATCGCGATGTTACTTAAAAAAAAACAACAACAGAAGGATCGAAGAGTGAATATACGGTCTTTATCAGACTAGTGGAACATTCTGAAATCTAGCGATGGTGAAACAGGCCAACGATTTTTTATCGCAAATCCTTGGCGACCGTTACCGAAATTAACGAAACTGCATTCTAAGTGCGTTGTCCGGCTGGTCTGTTATAACGAGGCGGCGTTATTATGATAGCAGAAGGCTCAACGCAAAAATCAAGCCCAATAAAGCCGCTAGTGCTGCGGAGACACCACTATGCTACGAAAGTTCAAAAATAAGTGCAGGTCATACAAGCAGACGCCACGGATCGAACTGCACGGACTGAGAAGGCACCGTAGCACCGCTTCCAAAATCGCGGCGGTGCGCGCGGTCGTGCGTGTGAGGATGGGGTCGGAGGGTGGTGCAGGAGGTTGACAATGAACAAAAAAAAAATGACAACACAGGCCGTTTGTTGGTTGGCGTATCTTCCGGTTACACGAGTACTATTACTCATATGCATCTACAGCGCACGAACGCTATATTTTCACGCAGTGCACGTATCTGCTTTTCGCTGGTGCATACGTTATAAAACATCACAGGATCTTGGGGATAAATGGTTTGTTATATATTAACGAACAGTTAAGGCAGAACCTAATGTTAACCTAAGCAATAGAAACGCCCTATGCTGGTTGCCCAATTCGAACATAGTCTGACGAAAACCACCAGCCGACACCACAAAGACTGCTTCGGGGTTACCGGTCGTCTAAAGCAAATTTTAGCTCCAAAATACTGGAACCATTAAGTCTGGAAGTTAAACAATGAATTTGCAGTCACGTGCAAACACTTAACTGCAAGATAAATCGCGGAAAAGGCAAGCGCCGCTTCAGTGTGATCGTTTCCAGTGCTTCGGACAGCCAGCGTGGCCTAAGGGGGTCCTCTGACGTCATGAAGGGTGCGTCCAACCAAAGGCGTCAAAGACGAAGCAAGCGCTTCTTTCAAACAGGAGCGTGTGTTTTGAAAGATAAATGAAAGTGAAAGTTATGTAGGATAAATTCCAATGTAATATTCGGAGTCAGCGTGCGAGAAACTATATAAGCCCGCCTATAAATCAATCTTTTCTTGGAAACCGCTTCAGCTTCTCTTTAACTGCCCCGAAGAATTTTTTCGTGAATGTTGATTCTTATGGAGCACTTCAATACACCTACTCTTGCACAGATAGTGAGACAGGCAAGAGAGGCCAAGCCTGCACCACAAAAGTATCGAAGGGGACCTACTCTTGCACAATAATAAAAAAAGAGGTGAATTACGTAATGAGCCATGCCACAGCGATAACGGAACCACGGGAGTATATACGCCTCGAGCTTTGCGATCGCTGCGCCGCTTACCGTCGCTTCTCCGCGGCCTTGACGGGATTAGCGCTGTGTGGCTGATAGGGGCTCATGCAGTGTTTTGGTTCTTTTTCGCTTCTTTTTGCCCTTCCGCGCCCTAAAAAACTTATGGTGACGTCTGTAAGTAAATAGTACGTTTAGCGCACTTCAAAACCGCTGCGCCTTGGTAGGGTGCTCAAACGCCAACAATAGCTATCCGGGAACGCGGTTCTGCGTCCTTCTTGGCCGCTGTCACGGGCGTCGGCGACAGCCGCAGCGTACCACCGCTGTCACCTCCGAATACATTCGGCACAAGTGAACTTTATTGCAGCTTCGTTTATACCTGATACTGGCACTGTGAAAGGTGTGTTTCGTTTTGCAGCGCGGACAACGAATGCGGCCTCGTTTCGAATATATATACGTCGTAGAAAAATACATTTCGGGGATGTGATTACTCAGTACCTGATAATAACTTGTACCTTTTTATAAGAATATAAGCCACGCGAAAATGTTAAGTATATTCTAAGGCTGTGTGTCGTGAAAGATGTGCACTTTTGCATGCCTGACAGCAAAAACCAAGAAAAGTTAATTAAACCACGGAAAAATAAACTGTCTGCAAGTCCGAAAGAAACAGAATAGCTTGTACGGAAATGAAATAAAAACTCCCACCTCCCCTCGCCAGAACCCTTGTGTAGATGCGACGCATAGGGGGTTCACGTTGCAGCGTTGGACAGCGGAGGAACGGCGCCGGAAACGATGGAGCGGAGCGGCGCAGGCACCGCGTTTTGTAGCGCGCATAACGGTGAGGGGACGCGCCGGCGCCAGTGCGTCCGCCACGGCTATGACGCAACACAATCCAACACAATCCACTTTAATCCAATCCAATCCAAATCCAATTCAATCCAAGCCAAGCCAAGCCAAGCCAATCGAATCCAATCCAATGCCGCTCGCGAGAGAGTATTCGCTATCGGAGAGGAGAGGGGGTGAGCGGCGGAGAGCGCAGCTGGCGCGGCGAGGAGAATGGGGGAGGGGCGGATGCCGACGACAACGCCGACGACGCCGGATGCAGGGACAACGCGAGTGAATGAGATGCAGTCGCATCTAAAAAAAACTCAGTGCAGCTTCTGAAATGCTAAAGACGTTCGTTTAAACTTATGCCGGGTAGGACTCACGTGACCAACTAGTGTGCGAAATGCACTGCTATTTCGCGAGACATGGGGAGGAGGGGGGGAGGGGGGGAGGGAGACGCTTAAGTATCGTTGTGCACCAATGTGGAGCGAAATGAAGGAATGGACGTTTTAGTAATCACACACACAAGCTACGCGTCCACCTTAGTCAATTTTTTGGACTTCAACGAACAGCTGATCACTGGACGGACGCATTTTTCGAGGTATTCAAGTTCACAACTGATAAAATGTGCCGTTAGAAGAGTGCGATATATGATAAGGACCTGTGATTTCCGTTTGCGCTAGATTCTGCATGTTCCCTGCGTCATATGACTATGCTTCGAAGAAACGTTTAGTCGCGGACGCGCATTACTCTAGAAGCCCTTCTCCGCGCTGCTCGCGGAGGATATAATTAGCGTATATGAATGTTTGAGTGCGCTCAGCTGACGACAAGACGCCCCCAGCATTAATTGTTTGTCATGCGCTGATCCCGGGTATAATTTTAGATTATCGAGCTTATTGCTTTCGTAGAATGCTTGTGAAATTTATGTCCAGGGGAGTGATCAATATCTGAGGTATGATATTGGCAAGCACAACTTGGCGTGCTGTCAGGTGCTCCGTTAGATTATAATAGCACAGAAAACTGATTTACATCGTAGTGCATAACCATAGCATTACCATTTCAAGAAAATATGCTTACGGAGACACCGTTAGTAAATTTCAGGGCAGGGGAATCAGGATCATCACCATATGCATATCCCGGTTTCCCGACGCCGGCCTGTGATGCACACCTAGCGCTTGTACAGACCGAATGTACCAGACTAAGATCGCGTCAGACACATTTACACTCTCGTAAATACACCACATTTACGGACACAGTGTCTGATCCACATAAATATGTATTTCCAACGCGTACAAAGGGAAAATATCTGGGGTGAATGCACCGCAAAAGCGACGACGACAGTGGTGAGCGGGCCGGAGACTCCGGCGGCTGCTTTCGAAACGTGCCGCTAGGGGGATTTCAGTGGCGTCCCTACTGAGGTCCCTGACCTTAGTCCCTACAGGCCGCGCTCGAGGCGTATAGCCACTGTGGGCCAGTGACTACCATTGAGTTTCTTACCTATACTAGAGAGAAAACTGGAGCCAGCGTCAATGCAAAACGCTGGAGGTCGTCCGTTTCGCCATGGGAATTATGGGAAGAGTATAGTTTTTCACTTTGTTCCGTAATCGGCTTCTCTCGTAACTTTCTAGTGAATGTGAAAATATGCAGAGTTGCAGAAAATGAACAATGAAATGGCCTATTTAAATATATAGAAAATAGAAACACGCCATAGTAGTGAAATAAAGCGAATTTCTTTTGTTTTCTATTTGATTTGTTAGCTGGAGGATTAGGTAAACATTATCGTCAGCGATTGTCTGCGATTTTGATGTGCCAAAGTAACTGTTACAACAACTCGTAATTTTTGCAATGCTTCACGAAGTCATATTTTAATCGTTTCATTGTCCTTTTAAAATGAATTATTAGAACAGCCCGTAAATGTATATATACGACAGAACATTTGCACCGCGGTGAACCACATACAGTCAAACCTCGATATATTGAACACAGGTATATCGAAATATTGCCTATATCGAACACTTTCTATATCACGCGGAAAATCACGTGCATTTTTTAATTTTTTATTTCGAACTGGGACGGACATGAAATGGGTATATCGAACTCCGCCACCCCAGACTGCCCAGACCGCTCGCGCTCTGTTGACAGGCGGCGAGCTATCCCGCAGTACCCTCGAGGATAGCGGTGCGCGATGGGCGTTCCCGACTGCTGTGCATCGGTTGCACCGAAGCTTGAAGAAATCTGAGGCCAGATGGAGCGCTTTGTTGGTGCTGAGCTACGAAGCATGTGCATTGGTGACTTTGTTGGCGGTGACGACAGCACCGGAACGACGGTGGAGTTGACAGATGTGGAGATCCTAGCGGATGTTACTACTGAGCGCACGAACGAAGACGCTGCCGAGGTTGTGCCCGCAAGCGCTGGTAGTGCCCCGCTCCCGATTTCTACCGATGATTCAGCGGTTTTGGCCCTACCGCAGCGCTACTGCGGCACCGTAGAAGGCACCGTCCTGTCGCTTGTGGAACGTTTGAACTACGTTGAGGAAGTCGTGTATAACACGCCAGGCTACCCTGCTGCAGTACTTTAAGCCAAAAGAATAAATACTTTGAAGCACCCAGTGAGTATTTACTGCACGATTCGTTCATTTATTGATTTGTACCAGTTTATGACGTGTTTTTTACGTGATTTTATATACCGAATTCTGGTTATATCGAACTATTTCGTGGGCACCGCGCTGTTCGATATATCGAGGTTTCACTGTAGATACAATTCGTCTGGGGGCGTCGGTCAGCTATGGGCTGACCATGGCACGCCTCGGCGGAACCACCGCTTGCGTCATCCGCGGCGACTGGAAACGGATGATCTCTTTTACTTGCCTGCTCAAAGCAGTTCTGAGCAGGTATGAAGCAGCTCCGTCGTTTATTCGCGGAAGAAGCTCCGCTGTTGCTCTATCAACCAGTATTTCTTTTGCACCGGGGAGCAGCCCATTACTGGACAAACTGCTCGCGGTGTCACGGCGGTGCAGCCAGCAGACGACTGAAAGGCGAGTAGACGACGTGCGATTTGACGACATGCGAAAGGGGACTCACAGCACGGAGGACGGAAGACTTTTTTTCCTCTATGCTCGTGGTTTCGTTGGCGTTCTCGCTCGTTGTCACGACTGCTCAGTGCGAGAATGTCAGGCACGTTTGGTGTTCCTTCAAAAAAATGTCTAAAAAATGTACGGGCGCGAACACACTAGTGGGTAAATTGTAGAAACTGATTTTTTACCTGATTTTAAAATCGCTTCAGTAGCCATTTAAGCGTCGCAAGAAATTGTTTTGTGGTTCTCCAGGGAAGGGGGGATATTTAATCTTAAGAAACACAGCTCATCATCATAGAATCAAGCAATACTAATTTTTTTTTTGCTCTCCAGTTTCCAATGGTTGGTATTCTTAAAAAGGATTTTAAAGGACTAAATATTACTATTAATGGCAAAACGGAAGTGGTTGTCCAGGATATGAATTACTACACCAGTGTGGCGGCGTTCATCAGCTGCAGTAGCAAGTAAGTGGGCTACAGCACTACAAAAAATGTTACAGAACTTTGTGCAATCGCGTGCAATAAAAAGTTAAACCAAAATCAGCGTAATAACAACAAATAAGGAAAATTTAAAAATAAGATACTTCGCTAGGAATTTTGACTCAAGGTGGAGCTCTATGGCGAAGAAAATCAGCCGGACCAGGAGAAGGTCAGGAGTAAATCGCGGGACGTTAAGGCGAACTAATGCATTACAACAGTTTGGCCTATGTCGGAAGACTAGTGGCGTCAATTCAGATATGCGGCTCGCAGCAACAGAATTAAGCTGCTAATTAACAGAGAAAACTACAAAATCGCGAAAGCAGTGCCGATGCCTTTCTTACACTCCCGCAATACAATTCGTGGCATCGCGGATTGCGAACGCATGGCGAAACGGCATTGGTGGAGCTTGACTAACGTTTGGCCGAAAAAAACAAAAAACACCGAACAGCAGGAACATGTAAATAAAAATGTGCGCAGGAAATTTTGCTGGTGACGCGATTTTAAAAATATCAAACTTGAGTTAGCCAACATCATGAACGTTATGCATCAGCCCGGCTTTGTCTCAGCTCCGATCCTGTTTAAATGTTTTGACTGGTGCATGCACGCCGGTTCACGAACGCGGGAGCTTACAGCACCAACTGATCCCAAGCGCATATATATGAAACAGCCTGTTATGAAAGCAGATATTGTTCGCTCAATCAACATTAATGAGACGGTCGTCAACTTTTTTGATCAACTGCACATACATTTTCAACACCTGCTCCCAGATGGCAGCACGTTCTGGGAATCCCCGCGGAGTTGTGCTCGCGTCGCCAAGCCCCGTATATACAGAGCAGGTAGAGCGCTGGGCCTGGTGGCGGAATTTGGCCTTACGCATCCACACTAATACTGCGTTAAAAAGACCCTTAATTATTAGCTGTGACGAAAGGGAAGGCCAATAAGAACATTCTTTCAGGAAGATGGCGATGATTGAGTAAAATCTGGCTCCTCTTACTTGGGCTCTTTATGATGTGCTCTGAAACATCACAAAAATAATGGAAGTGAAACGGCTGAGGGAAATGCTAGCTTTAATTTTTTATTTCTTAGGAAAATAGGAATCGTTGACCATAGAAAAAAAGCCGGGAGAGCTACGAAACACATATTTCAGTAAAACCATGATGTTATTCCGCCTTTGATGTCGCTTTTGACGGGACCTCAATTAAAATACAACAAGAGCAACGTGAAAAAGCTAGCTTCTGGCAACGCATTATACTCTATTGCGGCCCTGACGGACATTGTTTTCCTCGAGAAAAGATACCGAAAGATACCGAAACATTGGGAAAATGTCATGAGCGCGCTATCCAATGACAGCGTTGGCGTAATAAAAGAAAAAGAAAAATAAGAGTTACCAGCGTATTAACTACACATTGATTGATCGTAGGGTTTAACGCGCCGACGCAACGCCGGTGATGAAGCGCGCCGTACTGGGGGGCTCCGGATAAACTTTGACAACCTGGGGATCTCTCTTTAACGTGCGCCGAAATTTAGTAGACACACGCGTTTTTGCTTTCCGCCTCCATCAGAAAACCGGCCGCCGCGGCTTGGAATCGAACCCGTGACATCGTGCTCAGCAGAGCGACGACTTAGCCACTGAGTCACCGCGGTGGGTATTATTAACTACATATTGGAACTTAAAAGAGGTACCATTGAATGAAACTAGAGACACGCTTCTGTCGCACAGTCATGTTTATTGGTGGCAGCTTAGGTCGATCGACTGCTCAAGGCATTAAAGACAGGTCATTAATTGCACTAAATAAAGCCACATTTCGCAGCGAAGCTTCTATAAGCAAGGTAGCTGGATGAGGTGAAAAAAAATCTATAATTTTCGCTTTGCTTGTGATTACAACTAGGTGATGGTTCGATTGTATGGGTGGTGGTCTATCGAATCACAAGGCCGCTTTTATGACGGAGACGAAAAGCGAGAACGCTCGTGTACTCGAGATTTCGGCACACGTTAAGGATTCCCAGGGGGTCAAAATTAATTCGGAAACATTCACTACGGTGTGCCTCATCGCCTATGTAGCGTCGACGCGTTATTAAACCTAATAATCAATCAATCAATCAATCAATCAAATCATATAAATACAAAAACAGAAGCACACGCGACACGCACGCACACAACCAGGCGAAACACTCATATGATTAAGCGTGTACAATGTTCTGTCGAGTCCATTGCCATTAAGAAATGTTAGCAATGTTTTTGTTGCGCTACGTTACGTCTCTCGAGTTGACCACGGGCCAAGAAATTTTCGTAAGGAGATCTGTAGACATAGAGGCAGGGCCAGAGTGACCTTCAGGGTTTTTATTTCTAGTTGAAAGCGAGTACATGAGCAGAATATTGCCGGAACCGTACATTGGGTTTGTTTGGTTATGTTTTTTCTTACCGACCGGCTGCGCCGGGCTGTGTTACCTGTGGTACCCGTGAGCCAAGTGAAACGCACGTTTCTTTCTTTATGCCGCACGGGTTATCTCCTTTTATAGGGAGAGTGTTTCGTACTAACGTCACTAGCCTAGAGTAATCTTCTTTGATCTACAGTGTTCTGGGTGCAGTTCGACGGTTCGACAAACACCCGCGCCGAGAGATAAATTCCCGCAGAGAAGATGCCGTGGTATTCGATTCGCCGACACTCGCCTGCGCACGTCACTTTGTTGACTGCTGCTTCGTCGCCTCTGTATACTTTGAGTTGTTAAGGGAGCACAAGTTCGCTCCAATAAATTTGTTTTTTCTAGCTTCAAGAAAACTGCGTCGTCTTCGGCTACGTGACAACTAGTGGATGTGCTGGGTACGCACCCTTTATGCTCCCTACGTCTTCTCGAAGCCGACAAACCAGCCTAAGCCGAACCAGCCGCCCACTACAAGGTTTATCGGCCGAGTTTGGTCTTCTACCAGAAAGAATCAAGAGAAAGACCGCTGCAACCGACAACATGGTGCAACAAGCCACTCCTCCCATCGTCCTGCAACAGCCCCGGGAACCACCATCGTTCCGTGGATCCCCCGGTGAAGACCCTGAGAAGTGGTTGGAGAAAGTAAAGTGCGTCCGCATTTTTAACATGTGGGATGACGATGCAACTTTCCGCCATGTTTTCTTCCATGTAGGAGATACAGCACGAACATGGTTCGAGAACCATGAAAGCTCCCTAACCGACTGGACTCTTTTTAAAAGCGAGTTCCTTAAAACAGTCGCACACGCAACACCCCAACGAAGGGGGCGTGATCTTCGTTGACGAGATGAAGCGACTGTTTCGCCGCGTGGACCCCGAAATGATGAAAGAAAAAAACTCAGTTTCTGAAACGAGGACGGAAGCAAGAACTCTTTGCTTGCCTTGTCGGCAACCCCCCTAAAACGGTGGCTGAATTCATGTCTGAGGCTGCCGCATTGGAGAAGACGCTGGAAATTCGTACGAGGCAGTACGACTGCTCAATTAATGCGCTTGCTTCGGAGACGATCGGTGCCGGGCATATTAGCTCCAATACATTACGCGAGGCAATCCGCGCAGTCGTCAGGGAGGAGCTTCGGAAACCTTTTCCAACGACGCCGCAACCTCAAGTCGCTTCCCTGACTGACGTCTTCCGAGACTCAGAGGTTTGAAAGGCTCAACAGCAGGGAGGCTCAACGCCGGTTACGACTGGAGCACCACACGCAGATGTACTCAGCATAAATGGAAAGCACAACAGATGGCGACAGGCAATTCTCCATTAAAATTAGATGTTCAAAAGCGCATGACTCAGTTCCTCTCTGTGGGGCACCACGACCAGCACTGTGCAGAGCTGTGTCACCGTCTTTAGTAGACATGTACACTGACTTGTCGGATCTATAGTCAAGAGTCAGGCATACATACTGCCTCGAACGCCTATAGTGTTGAGGACTGTTCGAATGGCGTCGTTCTCTGTGGAGTGGAATGCTGCTTTAACATCTGGAAATATTGCTATGACCACGACCGGCTTTATAGATAGCGGCTTTCCATGCGCGCCGATTTCACGTGCTGGATTTGCTATTGTTTTTTTACTTCTTTCCGACGCCACTTCACCAGTTGGCGCTGCATTTCATCCTCACTTCTCTGCTTTACAAGTGTTTGCTAGGCGTTGCATCGTTGTTATTTCGTCGGTTTCTGGGTTCGTTGTGCTCAGTGTTTGCCGATTCACACTGGGGAAAGTGCACTTAGTCTGTGGGCACAAAAGTGGGCTCAAATAAGAGTTTTTAATGCGAAATTGTTACTTGTCTAGGCTGATGAAAACATGCACGGGCAGGGCGCCATGGTGTTCCACGCGTTTGATAGCACACGTACATTCGAAAGAAAAAAAAAACATATATTTAGCACGTTTTGTTCTATAGCATAGAAAAGAAAAAAAATGGAGGAAGAACTTTCTGCGCACTTTTATATAGTGCTCAAAAGAAAAAACTCCCAAGCATTTCCCCGAGGGTGAACATGGTTAAGTGCGAATGCACGGGGTAATCCATCGCACGACCCGCTCTCGACGGGAGACTGAGAGAGAAGGCGGGCGCGCGAGAGAGAGGGGTGCGCGCGCAGCTGCAGCCAGCGAGGAGAGCGGAAGAGCGAGCGAAGGGGCAGGGGGACGCGCGCAGCGGCGTTAAAGATATATGACGCGTTACTGACACCGATATCAGCGTCGCGTCCGTGGCTTATGCGGTAGAGCGTCGGGCTGCGGCCCGCAAAGTCCTCGGATCGAAACCTGGCGCCGGATGCTGTCTCATTTTTAAATCTAGAGGAGCACTGCGGACGCCGCCGCCGACGCCGGCGGTGGATGGTTTGGGGTCGCTTATAAAGTGCATTCGCACTTAAAAGGAAAAGAAAACTCCCACCTCCCCTCGCGGGAACCCCTGTGTAGATGCGACGCATAGGCGGAGCGCCGAAGGGACCGCGTTTTATAGCGCGCATGACGTTGAGGGGACTGCGTAAGCCGGTCCCAGTCGATGACGACGTTGGCGTACTTGTAAAGCGGCGTGGACTCTAGGTGTTTGAGCCAAGCGTAGATGTTGCTTCGCCGGAGAACGGCACACCGGTTATATGCGCAGCGCGCCCGAAGGAGAGGAAACCGCGGAAGAGAGAGTGCTGCATATGCGCCGGCCCCAGCGCGTCTGCCGCGGCTATGACGCAACGTGCCGCGGCTATGACGCAACACAATCCAACACAATCCACTTTAATCCAATCCAATCCAAGTCAAGCCAAGCCAAGCCAAGCCAATCTAATCCAAGCCAAGCCAAGCCAATCTAATCCAAGCCAATTTAATCGAATCCAATCCAATGCCCCTCGCGAGAGAGTGTTCGCTATCGGAGAGGAGAGGGGGTGAGCGGCGGAGAGCGCAGCTGGCGCGGCGAGGAGAATGGGGGAGGGGCGGACAACGCCGACGTCGACGACGCCGGAGGGACAACGCGAGTGAATGAGATGCTCTCATCTAAAAAGAGAAACACACAGCGCTAGGTCAGTTCTCATTGGCTGACGACGCATAGCACGAGTAAAACAAACAAACAAAAACAGCTTGAGGCAGAAATTTCTAGCGCATTCTTGATTGGCCTTCAACGTATGTGGATGTAGTATAGTATGTGGATGTAGTATGAATAGTGATTCTTAAAAAAAGTAGCTGCAGTGAGTTTGATACCGCGCTTGTAGGTTACAGACGTCTTAGGCAGCAGGCTCGGCAACAAACCTAGACAAAAGAAACGCGTTCGCGAAAGAATTGCGGAAAGATGAAGCAATATTTCTCACCGTAGTTTCAGTGAGCATACCCCAGGTGACCGTGTTTGTTGCGTACAGCTGAGCAAGCCCGGAAAGCGCACGGTAAAGACATTTTGTTTTCACCAGGCACGACCGCTCAGTCTCCCCGGTGGGAGGGGGATCGAGCGGCCGTGCACCAGGTTCGGATAGCTTCGGTGCGGGGGCAGTGGTTCAATAAGATATCCTGGAGATAACTGGAGTTCTCACTGCAAGCACTGACGGGGGACGGCTGCCAAAGCCAAGTTTGTCAATTGTTGGGCTTGTAAGCCGCCCCGACGAAGCTCCTACAAACGTGACGCTCGAGTTTTGGTAAAAACGTGCAACCGCTGAAAAGGTTGCTGTTGATTAGTGTTCCCTCCGCTCTAACAACATTATGCTTTCCCGCAAGAATGACGGCGTTTCCAAGCACACAATGGCCCTGTTGGGGTGTTTGTGCAACTTCGAGCGCTCCCTGTGAATTCAAAAATAAAGCTCCTTAACGCAAAGCGAAAGTCGAGATAGTTTCCGCATTTCTAAATAAACGAAAAGGCTCGAAAAAAAAGAACACCAGTCGAGCTGGCGCTTATGGTAGCAGTGTGGTTCACTTGTGCACGTTAATGTTTGCATAGCTAAGAAACGGTTCTAGACTAACCCTGGTATTCTGAGTCCTTCCTTTACCCGACCCTCCAGTCGAGGGGATCTTTGAAATCGATTTGCCCATTCATTAGCATTGCGGAATCCTCTCCTCAGCCGAGTGGAGGAAGCAAATGGAGTGGAGGAGGGACACAGAATACGGCCCTTATCCGAGAGGTCTCATTGCTGGTCGGGATTATAGGTAGAGATGGGTACAATCGGTATTTATTGGTGCGACCGCTACTCTTTATGCGAGAAGTCGCTGGGCCCGCTGCGAGCGAAGCGAAGCTGGCGAGTTTGGGGATTAAACTTGGCTCCATCTGACGGAGCGCGTCGTCCCTACACGGCAATGTTTGGGCTCGCTACCTCCCATTATCGCTGGCTGCGATGGGCAGATCGCTATCAATAAAGCCGGTCGTGGCTGTGATGAAGTGGCGCAGGTTGTTTGCACGCTCGACCTGTTCCACGAGTGCGTTGACGTTGTCCAGGCTGCTCCTGCTTTTCCGAAAAGCAGACACCTGGGGGGGGGGGGGGGGGGGGGGGTGAGGGATATGTATGTCTGTTCGTCAGATGTGAAATAACACTTCCTATAGGTAAGCAGTCCTTTGAGCACATTATCTTAGTAGAATCTGTTTTTGGATAATTCAGATAACACACTAGTGTCTGCCGTTTCCTATGACCCCACGCCTCCTGTAGGAGCCAATGTATTGGTTCCTAATTGTGTACGACACCATGGTCAACTAACTAATTATGACGAGTAACAAATAACTCAGCTTGTGTTATACTCAATAGTGTCATTAGCATAGTTGCCCCCCAGGGCATCACCGGGTAATTGCTACGACATTATCATAGGTATACTTATAACTATGTATTTTCATATTTGTAAGTATTGATTGACATGCAATTTGATTTGAAGAGCTCACGTAATAGTGCAGCTAAGTTTTCTTCACCGAAAAAAATACTGGTGACTCTAGAGTCACACGCTGCTAGGTTACAGTACCAGCCTTGGCTCCTTCGGACCGGTACATGATAAGCAGTGTCTTTCATATTGCTGATCAGGCTTTTATTGAAACAATACGTTCGCTCTTCTTTTTTAAACATTTTTAGATCGGACTTGGTCAACTACATATTATGGAAGAAAATCGAAAACATGGCGAAAGCAGAAGGAACACTGCTGCATGACATTTATTTGGAATATAAACGCAACACGTCTTTGACCCAAGGTGACAAGGAAGGCGTGGAACCCAAAAACCTAACTCTTCTGTGCGTACTTCAACTGCTTCGAGACGACATAATGTACACTGCTGGAGCCAATTACTACATTCAGGCCAAATTTGATCAACGCTCCAAAGAAGAGGTAAGCGTCGGTGTTGAGGTGTTAAAATTACTGAAGAAACATTATCCCTTTTTTTAACGTTTTATAGGTTGTGAAGATAATGAAAATTGTCAACTCAACCTTTAAGGACATTCTGATGGGAAACACATGGATGACAAACACAACGAAAGCAACCGCCTTGATGAAGGTGAGCGGTTAATGGGGACCATGAAGACAAAAGACAAAATTGTTTTATTCGAAATATTAGGTGTTTTAAGTTCCCCAGGGCTTTTCCAGCAGCAAATTATGCTTTATTCACCCAGAAATTAAACAATTTAAGGCAAAATTTTAATTCTCCCGTAAATCGTGCTTCGTGACGCCAGGGAAAATGATTACAGGGAAGGCATTTGAAACAATTGTTTGTACGGTGAACAGGGCTGCAATGAACGGGTCAAGCGTGTTTTGTTGCCTCGTTTACCGTTCGTCCTCCAAGATTCAGCCACGATACTGCTGAGGATCGCTGTCCGCACTCGCTTTGTTTTTGACCAGATTTACTCCTGCTTTATTTCTGTTAGGGTTGATAGCAATCGTTTCGTGAAACATTGGGTATGCTCGAAAAACAGTCACAGAAGGCAATGTCGCTTATGCCAGTTGGCCAGTGTAAGCCCACTGAGCAGGAGGTCGCAGGTTCAATTCCCTGCCGCGGCGGCCGCTTTTCTTAGTGAGGCGAAAAACAAAAATTAAAGCCGTTCCACTCAACGTGAAAGCTGTTGGAAGTGCAGAGCAGTGATTCGGCATAATGGGCTGTACCGCCGTTATCAGCTTACTGCTACCACCCCATACAATTCAAATTTACCGCCTTCGCAGTGCTCGCGTGCCCCCTGCCTGAAACTGCGCCAGCGGGAGTTCTGTTCTCTTTGTGCTTTTATCCCCGCACGTGCCGGCGTTGCACTGCACATTTTGCGTTTACTATCGTAAAAACCAGCCCAACGGTCGTCCTTAACTAAAGGAACACGGGCGAATTATGTATATTTTTCCTTAAATGTACCTACAGTTTTCTTTGCGCTAAACAATGGAAAGATGTATGACAAACGCCAGCGTTTCACCAGTTTTCGAAGGCTTATGACTATATAAACCGCTTGGCTTTCGAAGCCTCTGGGGTACGCCGCGAACAACAGCGTTACCCCGGGACGCCGCCTTGGTGTTTATATACTTGGGTCGAGCGAGCGAGGTAGGACGACAAGGCGAGCGCCTAAAGTGCTCTTCCGTTAAAACGCCCGGGTGTACGAGATTTTGGCGCACGTTAAAGATACCCAGGTAGTCAAAATTAATCCGGAGCCCTCCACTACAGCGCGCCTCATCGCCTGCGTTGCGCCGGCGCGTTAAACCCCACAATCGAATCGAACCAGTGCAAGCTCAATACGCCGGATGGCTGAGCAGATATAAGCGCCATAGAGCGCGCAGTTTGAACTAGTGCTTACATACGTAACTTCCATCTGTTTGCCACATTACTTTTACTGCTAAAAAAATATGCAATAAATTTTTGCGCCAATTGCTCGTTCTTCAACCTTACAGGCCCTGCCTAACTTTTGTTTTGCGTTTTCAGCTGGCCATAATACGTCATAGGTTTTTGTGCGGTAAATGAGGTAGTGGGTCGCATGGCTGTTCTCTTTTTAAAGGGAAGCTTTACTACTTTCTTTCCAGTGGTTTCGCCGAGGATGCGCAAGTTAACCTTTTGACCGGAGACACACTCTCGGCGACACACCCCTCGAAGCGCATCGCGTGATTCGCCGGGCCTGCTGTCGGTGCTGCACACAAGGCCCCATTTTAAGTCGTTCTGCTCACGTAGCGGCGGCGGCCGCGACGGGAGCGGCCGCTCAGCTGATCGGCAGCCGGCAAAACCAGCAGCCCCCCACGCATGCGCCGCTGGGTAGGCTCGGGCTATGCGACTCATCTTGCATAGCGTTCGCCGTGAAAGAGTAACGCCGCGTTCGCCGAGAATGAAAGCGAGGCTGGGCCTCCTTCTGTGAGCGTTGCACGGGACCGAAAGGCTTTGAGCCGTGGTCGGCAATACCGCTGCATCAAAGGTCAACCAAGCGAAACCAAGACTCAACCAGACTAAGCCAAGCTTTTAAGTGCGAATGCACTTTATAAGCGACCCTGAATTCCGTTGACCGCCGTCCGTCCACATAGCAACAGCTGCGGGTGCGCGCGCTCCTCGTCTTCCTTGGCAACGGGGGGAGATGGCACATACCCACGTGGGGGATTGGCCAGGAATCTCCTCGTCTTCCTTGGCAGCGGGGGGAGAAGGGCGCGCGCTGCCTGGCCGCTGACATGGCACATACCCACTTGGGGGATTGGCCAGGATTCGGGCGTGAGAAGGGCTAATGCACCCGCTTAAAGGAGTACTGACACGAAATTTCAAAGCTGAGATCCGCTCAAGCAATCAAGTACAACGACAACACAAATAGGCGTCTGTGCACGGCACATACCCACGTGGGGGATTGGCCAGGAATCGGGCGTGAGAAGGGCTAATGCACCCGCTTAGGAGGAGGAATCAACTTTTACTGAGCCCAAGAAATCGGTGGTGCGCGCTGGCACCAGACGGGGTGGTTCCCTAGTTACGGGACCCATATGTTCTCAGCAGCTCCTGGCCCCTGTCTGTCAGTGCGAGCTGAGTCGGCAGGGCGGGGCTGGTCAACAAGGTCTCCCATCGCTCAAGGGGTTGGGGATTGGGGGTGTTGTGGGGAAGGGAAGGAGGGGGGGTCTTGAGTTCTGTACACTCTGCCAAGATGTGCGGCAGGGTGCCCCTCTCTCTTTTGCAAAACGGACAGAGCGTATCGTGTTCCGCAGGGTACATGCGGTTCATCAGTACGGGATGCGCAAGCGATCCCGCCTGCGCTCGACGCAGGATCGTCTGTTGCTGCCTAGTCAGTTTGGGGTGCGGTTCCGGCAGTCTGCACCTCTCCTCTCGGTACATCCGGGTAATGTCCCGAAAGCTGGTAACCGGGTGCGGTAGCTCTTCCGGCTCGTTCTCGGCCCGGATTGACATTTCTCGGGCATGGTAGTCGGCGATGGTGTTGCCTGCTACCCGCGAGTGAGCCGGGACCCACACGAGCTCTATGGCTCTTCCCGGTGGCTTGCACTTGGATAGAATGGCTCGGGCCGCGGAAGAGATTACCCCCCTGCGGAAGCTTCCGTACGCTGTCATTGAGTCGGTGACCACGGTGTCCACGCATGGCTGTGCGAGTGCCAGGGCCACGGCCACTTCCTCGGCAACTGCGGGGTCTGTTGTCTTCAGGGACGCGCTGACGATCAGCCGGTCTCTGGACGTAACTACCGCCGCTGCACGGTCGCTGTGTTTTCGGAGCGAGGCGTCCGCGTAGAGGACCCTGGGGTTCTCTTCCAGCTTCCGGGCCATTGCTTTTGCCCGCGCGGTGCGCCTCTCGTCGTCCTTGCCCTGGCGTCATGTTCCGGGGAAGGGGTTTGGTCAGAATGCTCATCTTCCAGTCTTCCGGAAGGGCTGCCTTGATGGGTACTGGCTCGATCTGCCAACCTATCTTGCGTAGGACGGCTCGTCCGTGCTCCGTGTGACTGAGCCGGATTCTCTGATTCGAAAGGTGGGCTTCGATGAGCTCCTCCACCGTGTTGTGGGCGCCCATGTCTAGCAGTCTTTGCGTGGACGAGTATATGGGAATGCCGAGTGCTTGCTTCGTTGCCTTGCGAAGCATCGTGTTTAGGGTGTCCCTATTCGCCTTCGTCAGCTGGAGATACGGGGCGGAGTAGGTAACCCGCGACACGACGAAAGCGCGTACCAGGCGCATGGCATCGTCCTCTTTCAGGCCTCGGTTTCGGTTAGATACCCTCCGAATCATACTGAGTATCTGTTCGGATGTAGTCTTGATCTTTTTGACGGCGGCGTGTGCCTTCCCGTCGCTCTGAAGTAGTAGGCCGAGAATCCGAATCTGCTGAGTTGGCTTGATGGCCGTTCCGTCGATGGTGATGGTCACGTTCGGCAGCGGCTCCTTCTGAGGTTTCCCCGGTTGGATCATGAGCAGCTCAGATTTCTGGGGAGCGCAGCTCAGTCCGCACGACTTGGCGTACTCGTGCACGGTCGTTGCCGCCCGCTGCAAGGCTTCCTCCACCCAGGCATCGGACCCGGCTCGGGCCGTCCACACCGTAATGTCGTCGGCGTAGAACGCGTGGTCCACGCCTTCGATTTGCTTGAGTAGATCGGGCAGGGGCAGGAGGGCCAGATTGAAGAGCAGGGGCGACAAGACCGACCCCTGAGGGGTGCCCCTATCGCCGAGCTCGACAGGGTCCGACTTCTCGTCCCCTATCCTGATGGTCGCCGTTCGGTTTGACAGAAAATCTTTTATGTAGCCGAATGTCTTGCGGCCGCACCTGGTCTTGTTCAGATTCTGCAACACGCTTGCGTGGGACACGTTGTCAAACGCTCCTTTCAGGTCGAGGGCGAGTATCCCGCGCGGCGCGTGCCTCGTTGCCTGCTTGACGACCAGCTCGTGGAGTTGGACCATCACGTCTTGGGTGCTGAGATGATGTCTGAAGCCGTACATCGTCTCCGGCATCTGATCTGTTTCTTCGAGGTGCTTCTGCAGCCGGCGAAGAACCATGCGCTCCATAACTTTCCCCGCGCAGGACGTGAGGGAGATGGGCCGCATGTTGTCTATCGTGAGGGCTTTGCCGGGCTTTGGAATGAAGTGGACCTCGGCTTCCTTCCATTCCTCCGGCAACCGCGAGCTGTCCCAGGTTTCGTTGATGTGCTCTAGGAGGCCGCGGGCCGCTGCACCGCTCATGTTACCGAGCAGTTTGTAAGTTATGGCGTCCCTGCCGGGGGCACTTCTCTTATTGCTTTCGTCTATCGCTGTCCAAAATTCCGTCATGGTAAACGGCCTGTCCAGCTCGTCGTTGTCGGGTCCTTCGTACGTCTCGGGCACCGGGTACTGGCCCTTCTCTTCGTTTAGGTACCTCGCCTTCAGGTCTTCCAGGAGCCTGCAGCCGTCTCCCTTGTACGTGTTCAATACTTTGGTAAGGTTGCGATTGGTCGCAGTTTTGGTACTCAGCGGGTCGATTAAATGCCTCAAGAGACACCACGTCTTCCGCGCCGAGAGCTTGCCCTGCAGGCCGTCGCAAGTCTTCAGCCAATTTTCCCTGCATAGCTTGGCCGCGTGCTCGGCGATCTGTTTGTTCAAGACCGCAATGCGTTTGGCCAGCTTTCTGTTATGTCTCTGACGCTTCCACCGCCGCGTTAACGAGTGCCGAGCCGCCCACATGTGGGTAAGTCTGGCGTCCACGTACGGTACCTGCGCCGTCGTTGCGATTTCCTGGGTGAATTTCTGGAGGACCTGCTTCTGGTCCCTCGCCCATTCGGTGTAGGTTTGTTTTCTTTCGGCTTGTGCCGGCTCTTCCTCGGCCGCCGCGTCTTGTTCTTGGGTATACTTCCTCATCTTGTCCCAATCCGTGATCCGCGCCGTCCCCAGCACAGCCCGATATCGGGAGCCTCGGATCGTGATGCGGATCACACTGTGGTCAGACCCCAGGTCCGCTTCTTCGCTCCTCCAGGTGACGTCTAGCGTGCCCGATAACCACGACAGGTCTGGCGTAGTGTCCCTCGCGGCACTGTTGCCTCTTCTGGTGGGTACGTCCGGCTCGTTCAGGAGGGCCATCTCGTGATCCTCCATTGCCTTGGCCAACGATTTTCCTCTCTTGGACTGGAACTTATAGCCCCACGTTGTGTGAGGGGCGTTAAAGTCGCCGAGGATCAGGAGTGGCCTCGTCCCTGCCAACCCTTTCGCCTGGCTCACGATGCGGTCAAACTCGTACTGCCGTTGTGACGGCCGGCAGTACGCGCTCATGACGAATAGATTGCCCGAGTTGCCAATTTCTCTTGCATGAATTTCGACCAGCGTGTGCTCGCACCCGCCCTGCGCCGTGACGTGTTGTGTTGCCGCCACGTTGCTGCGGACGAGCACCGCCGTTCCGTTCTCCGTGGGGTCTGTGTAAGTGACGTACCCCGGGAGTCGTGGTTTCCCGTTTGTTTCCTGTAGAGCTATTACATCTGGCTTGTTTTCTTGCCCGTCAATGTGTAAAAGTAGTTCCGCTTCTTTGTTGCGAATTCCGCGGCAGTTCCATTGGTAAATTACGGCGGTGTCTTCCCCGGTCTTCTTCCTGTGCTTCTTACTTGGCCTCTGCGTCATCCTCCTCGGACGTCTCGAGTCGACCGCGCCTTTTCGCGATCGCATCTTTGATTTTCTCGGCCCGTTCCTTTTTCAGGGACGCAAAACGGTTTGTGGCTACTTTTATTCCTTCGGCCCGCTCCTTTTTCAGGGACGCGAAACGGTTCCTCACCGACTTTGTGGCTACTTTTAGCGCTAGGCGCTCGTGCTTTACCGAGAGCGTGTGAAGCTGACTCTCGACAGCTCCGAGTCGGGCGTCCATTTTGCCTAGCCTTTCGTTAATTTGGGTGATTGCGGACAAAATGGCCGTAAGCTCTCCTCCTCGTGGGATCTGTGTCGTTGCCGTGGTCGCGGTCTTTGCGGCCGCCGCTTCCTCTCCGCTCGCGGGACCCTCTTCGGCGTCCATCGCCTCTTGATTGCTGGATGCACGTTGCGTGGACCCAGCCGCTCCCGCCGTCCGCCCTAGGGGGGGCGAGGGGGGATCCCTCCGCGCCACCTTGCGCAAGCCTCCGGCGTTGTTTGTCGCCTTGGTGTTGTTTTGGGGTCTTTGCATTTACCGAGCTGCGTTACTCGCCAGCGTTTCAATCTTGCTCATAAGCGCCCGTATTGGGCATTCTGCTCCTGGATCTGAGCGTTTTGGCGCTCTCCTCTATGATCCATCTTAAGCTCTGCCACTTCGCTACTGTCCTTTTGCAGACTCGATTGTGAGTTAAGTGTTGGGAGGCGGGGAGGGGTGGGGAATGCGGTGTCGCTGGTTCGAGCGACGAGAGACCTGTTTGGTCCAGCCCACCTTTTTCTCGGCGATCCCTCGACGTCCGGTTGACTCGTTCCGGGACTGCGAACTGGCCCGGTAGATCGGAACTGTCCGTGTATCGAAACTGGCCCGGACCCCCGAGGCGGCTCCTGGATTTCGAACGGGCGTGGTCGGGGGATCCGGATCTCCCGCCTCCGTAGAGCAGGGGTTCACCGTCTCCCAGCGGCGGTTTGCCCGCCGCCGTGCCACCCCTTTGGGATAGTGAATACAGAGGTCGGTGATGCAGTCGGGAGCGACTCTGGCGGTCGTTTTTTTCGCCGCTACTGTTGTTGCTGCTGCGGACCGGTCCGCACCCGCTTAAAGGAGTACTGACGCGAAATTTTAAAGCTGAGATCCGCTCTAGCAATCAAGTACAACGACAACACAATAGGCGTCTGTGCATGGCACATACCCACGTGGGGGACTGGCCAGGAATCGGGCGTGAGAAGGGCTAATGCACCCCGCTTAAAGGAGTACTGACACTAAATTTCAAAGCTGAGATCCGCTTTAGCAATCAAGTACAACGACAACCGAAATAGGTGTCTGTGAATAAATGCATCTTTCTTTCTTTGTAGTTGTGTGTGTGTGTGTGATCTCTCTTTCGCAAACATTACCGAACCTGACAAATTCAACTCCTGCATTCGCACTTTCACATTCTTCCCCTCGGGGAAATGCGGGGAATTTTATGCTTTGCATATCCAAGGTTAGCTGAGCTAAGCGGCAGCCATTTTTTCCCGACTTGTAGAGCTTAGTTGAGTGAAGTTTCCCTTAAAAGTGGTGTCAGTGTAATTTAACAATGCCATCTTTGGAATGAAGCAAGCTTACATTTTGTCGTCATGGCCACTTTAAAAGTCCGTAGTTTTTAAGGGTTCAGAACATACAATGAACTTGGCTATGAGAACTACCTACACTACCTACACTGTCGGCTTTTTTTCAGTTGTTGAGCGCACTTTATGAGATGTGAAAATAATCGAATGATTTTCTTGCACTTCCAGCTCGGAAAGATGGACGCTGTGATTGGATACCCTGACTGGATGCTCGACAACGCCATTATAAATGGCTTGTATCAGTTTGTAAGCAGTATTATTTTTACTTCTTAGCATGAAACACAGTACACTATAGGACTATACTTGAAACGATCAGTGAAATGAAAGTGTAGAACTGTATTTGTTATTGTATTGTGCAGTTTAACTCATGTGCTTAATTAGTTGGCTCTTTAGAGGAAGGGTAGCGGCTTAGGTTACCGTTAATGGGTTGCAGATGAGAAAACAGCATGTGCCGTTCACGGCTGCAGCAAATGTCGTAGGTACGTCACGCCAGTTTGCAATGCTTTTTCGTGTTATCTCAGCCTTCAAACTTTCAATTTTCGCCCATCTACTGGTCATCACAGACTTCTTTTTTATGCACTGGCTGTACAGGCTAAACAAGGTAAAGCTGTGAACCTGCAGTGTGTCGCCATAATTCGCGCAGCAAATTGGCGGGGAGGATGGTGCAAATAAAACGCAGGCTTTAAACGCGCTTTCCTTGTTAAATGGGCCTTTAAATTGGTCTAAAAAACTCAAGATCAAGACAAGAACAACAATCATCGCCGACCTTAACCTGGTCTAATACAATGTTTGCAACGTATTTCAGCGTCTTCTTAAAACAATGAGGCACGAGGGACACTATATTTCTAGCCACCGTGGGCCAGCTGCAAAAGATTTAGGACTAATACGCTCTTTGAAGGTGGAATGCCAGCGAAGCTGTCGTGCTCCCAAATTCGCCCCCAGTGCACGATATGACCGTGGCTTGGCAAATGAGGGCGCGAAACCAAACACGGTTATCCGGGGAGCAATCTAAAATAGTGCCCGAAGCAAACACCTTTGTTTGTAATTTATGATTGAGTGTACTTCTTACTTAATTATCTTAATCATACTTGGAAGGAGTAGAGTTTTTTTGTGGCCAACAAACACGGCGCTGTCCATTTCTTTGCCGTCGTAGCCCATGTATTGACTAGAAGGCACGAATTCTTTAACGTTTACAGCTCCCCTGTGACCTAACAACGGCAAGTAAATTGTACTAGGGGTAATGCAGGGTTATTTTAACGCCCAAATGTTGTATATCTTTTTTGGGGGTATGGGGGTGGGGAGAATGCGTGGAGAAAAAAACAAGAATTACAGCCATTTTCCGGCACAGGCCCGCGTAAATCCCCTCATATTGAGGCTTTGCGTTTATGACCAATTCGTCTTTAAAACACCAATCTATAATATATGTTAAGTGAATAATAAAGATGCAGACCGTTCATAAACACGGTGGTAGGCGGTGTCGCCCGTCTAAAGTGACCGAAAACGTACCATGCAACGTTTTTGACCTAAACAACGCGTATGACTAAAAGAACATATTTAGGGGCGAAGCCCCTTAGCGGCTCGGGCTGTCGGCGTCTCCTGTCGGCGTCGTCTCATGTAGTCACGGTACTAAAACACCAAGACACTCGTTTTCCAACCTCTTCCGCTAGAACGTAACGCGTACAAAAGAAAAGTGTATAAGAAACAAAACGGTTAAAAATAAACTAACGTGATTTAAAGATTTGTGGAACGCTCCCTGTCCGCTTGAGCAATCGTCAAGCAGACGCAGAAGCTAGTTGTAGACGGGTTATAATTTGTGTTACACTCAAGTACCCCCTACGCTACGCCTGACCGGGTAAAAGCGTACTTACCTGGTGCGGTGCCTCGTTGAGCACCGAGGACGAGCCGCCAGGGCGGGCATTACACTGCCCTCGCGTTGATCACTGCCACTACGCCAGTCAGGGGCAGATGGGGCATGCAAATTGCTTACATCGGGTTCAACGCAAGACAGGGCGCTACCGCCTCGGCAAGCGCGCCATTGCTCTTCCCACTGGCTCTTCTCCGGTGCCCAAATCTTCGAATACATGCTTCTTCCCTCCCCAGGTGTCACGTTAGTGGAGATAATCAGGGATTTTTTTACGATAAAAAATTACGTGAAATAAAACCGTTAAAATGGCAGTGGCTGTTTTAAACCAGAGTTAGCCCAGTGCGTGCGTCACTGACGCCCTATATCTTGACACCCGTACGGGACGGCCCGGGAGTAGAACAGGTGCGCCAGCCATGGAGAACTCTGATTCGGGGGAACCCGGGAATGAAATGTGAAATGTTTGTTTGTGGAAGTATTTGACGCCCAAAGGTGAAGGAACGAAAGTGGAAAAAAAAGTCATAAGCCTTTCAACTCCAAAGGTCAATGAGCAGTGAAGCATTTTAGCACACAACGTAACGATGACGCGGTATTTAGGCAAAAGTATGTGTGAATTTTACTTTTCTTCAGCGTCGACGCCGGTTATTCCTAGCAAAGGCACGTGAACGCACGCGCACATTTTTATCCTGACTCCACTAATCTCGAAAATGGGGCCTACTGATAACCAATTTCCTTAATGTACGTAACAAGGGATGAGGAGTTCAAACTTTAATTTTAAGTCATGTTTTAATCTTGAAAATGGTATTTATTTTGGGCTAATTTATTGAAGATGCATATCAAAGGCGTAGGGCGTATAAGCTTGAGGTGTAAATCATGTTTTGAGTGGTGTGCGATTTCGGTGATGAGTGCATGCTAATACATACACCACGATATGTTCGGTTTTCAACGCCTCGCGCTCCCGAGACACGTGGAGCCTGAAGAGTTTTTGTTCGCAGGCATGAAAAATACATAGAACCTTAACCATATAAGCGTCGCTTAAAAAAATATGAATATATTAGACAGGTTCTCTTGTTTGAAACTTCGTCATGACATTCGCGCCACCCAGCGAGACAGACGTTGCTGTGCAGTCACATAAGTATGCCCCCTGGCAACAGGTTGGAACTAAATTTCATTTCTGCAAAATGATAAATTGATAACCCCGGAAATGAAAAAAATTACACTGCAGCGGCAAAAACGTTGTGCTGGTTTGCCGGTGTTTGTAGCAAAGTAAACAGGCACAGGGCCATTTTTTTGGCTGGTTTAGTCACAATGTGAATCGAAGCACTGGTGTTGCAATACGTGATATATATCTGGGAGATGTGCTACAACTGCTCGGTTTACGGTTAAAGTTTGCGCTCTTTAATTAAATGGCCGCGGAGGTGTGTATTTAAATATTCCTGGGTCCCCTCCTAATTACAAATTATAGAGGGACAGCTGCGATTAGTGTATTTTATTGGGATGAGTAAAAAGATGAAATCACGATCTTTAAAAACCCGAGCATGAACTTCAGGAAATGTTTGAGTGAGCTAGTATTAGATGATCTTACGAGTAAGCACGAGAACACAGACGGAGCACAAAGCACTTGCTTATATACGGACAGCTTATACCGTGATCTGCAGCCAATAGAAAAACTTGCAAAGAAGGGTTTGCTGACGGGCCAGTTGGTACATTGTAACACTAAAAAAAAAAAACGGCGCAAACGACAGGATTTCTCGTACATCGAGCTCTTTCGCACATTTCACTTTGCAAAGAAGGATGCGTTAACAAATGCCAACGAGAAGCCAGTACAGCAAAACACAGAAATGCGAAAACATTCAGTAGTGGTGCCCCTGAATTTCTGCGCTACGTTAACCAAGCTACTGGTGTTTTGGAAAGATATAGATGACATAATAATGTAGTGTTAACCCACTCTTTCCATTTTAACGGATTTCATTAGTTTCTTTATTGTCTATTGGGAATGATTGCCTATAAAAGCTGTTTGTAAAGGTGGACTTGTGGAAACCACGCATCTTCCAGTGTATACTAGCGGTCGAGGGTTTCTTGTTGATAATCGTTTGAACCGCTGACACCAACGCACCTGGCAAAAAACTTGGCACTGTTAATTCTTGAGACCATTAGTATGCACAGGCACTGTAAATTTTAAGACAGCAGGATCTTTTAGAGGGATTCGTGAGGCGCAGTTCTGCTACTGCCATTTTTACCAGTTCCCAATGCCTCGAAGTGTGCGGTAGTGTGTACTCGTCCACCCGGCGGTCACTGTAGCAATGACGGTCACACTACCATTCAGTACACTACATGATATGGTGCCAGCATGAACGTACCTACTTGTGTTCAGGTCATACTATGCGCCTGTTTCTTACAATCATTCTGCACCAGCTAGCCCAAATTTCTAAGCTCTGGTATACGTACTTTGATTGCAAGCGTCACCACTTTGATTTCGCAATTCAAGTGGAAAGAACTCTGATAGTAGTATTCAGTGAAGGATTCCAGTAAAGGGCCAAACAGAATTGTAAATATATAACATAGGTGTTGCTTCACCGGGTAACTCGAGTTCGTCCTACAAAATGCTCCACTGCGCACGATTTTACAGGTTCCTCCTAATAAAACCAACGCATCTTTCGTGGAGCACTACCATTATCTTTACGAGAATAATCATAAGCAGAACCTTCTTATGCTTAACAAGTCAGCGTATTTTAAAAAGACGTGAGTACAGCACTAACTAAAGTTCTTTGTTCATCATTTATTTGTTCTAAAATGTACGGTATGTTCGAGCTTGTTTGAAGAAATCTGTTCAGATTTTTTTCAGGGTTCATAAAGTGAACTGAGCATTTGTGCGTGAAATGGGTGATAATTCCTTCCATCTGGGATTTAGTTGTTACTAAGCCGTAAGAACAAAAAATGCACGCAAATCGCCCAGACAGCGTTGATATAGGCAGCTTGTAAAGGGTCAGCTAGTGGTAGGAAGATTCAGATTTTTGTATCAATAGAGCCCCCGCTAATACCCCCTTCTTTGAGAAGGGGGCACGAGAACTTCCTTTTTAGAAACTATTGGATGAGCGGAACCAGAAGAGTGGGGCGAGTAGAGGGGACAGGACAGATAATGCACAATAGCCAATAGCCACGTGACCGACTGTGAAATCCTATAGCAGCTGTGAACAATGCACCGTTGAGTTGATGAGAGTGCAGGCCAGAATTGTCACGGTATAATGGGGAATATTACAGCTTGTACCACATTGTATTAGACGATCACTCCGTTGAAGATCATTCGCACGGAGGTTTTAAAGAGCTGCAGCGTTTGAATATCAAAAAAACTGTCTAGCGGGTCGGTAGCTGGCGAAGAATGTGTCGATAGCTCTTTCATTCCCATATAGCTCCACCGAAGTGGACAAAACAGGTCGCTCTAAGCGATATGACGATGCTTTTGTCAGCTGCAGGTGATTTACCCGCAACTAACGGACGCAATTCTTTTGAAGGAATTAGTAAGCATGCAGAATGCCAGGGCCACTCTGCTCACACAACACGTGTACGCACACGCACATACCCGCGCGTGCATCACAGCTGGGAAATGTCGACTTTCATTTTATTTCGAATACATTAAGATAAGCGTTGATTTAAGGTAATTTTTTCTCTTACAACTCGTTGGAGTTGGCAAGCTTCCCATTTTGTGCAGGCGTTGGTATCCCATTCTATTCCTTGAGTTCCTGTGTGTGAAATATTTCTAGCAAATGCGTCTGAATAACAACAGAACTTAACGTATACTCGCATTAGTGAAGGCAAGAAAGCGAACCTAAATAAGCTGTTCTTGTTGGTGATTATGATAAGGAAGATATACAAGAACGATGCTTGTTCTTTGGCAGAAGTGGCCGTAGAAAGTTGGCCAATGTCAACGGTCTATTTTTCAGGAGGCGTATACACAGCGGCGACCAGTAAAAAACACAAAATATGGCGCAACATAAGCGCAAGAAACAGGCGGCAAGCTTTCAAGGGTACCTGGGAGCTTTCGGCTGCTCCGGGAAAACTATATTCCGCTCAGATTGTTGAGGGCAGACAATTCCTCACGACTTCTGGAGTTTATTTGCCCGGTTCGAAGCGTGCTTCAAGACCATTCGAAGTACGCAAATTCTCACTTTGAACTTCGCGCACAGAAAGCCTGCAATCAAGTAAGCTTAAACTAACTGGGCGCTTGATAAGGATAGTCATACTGATATGCCTGAATAATCGCGAAACAAAAGAGTTAGAGTTTTATTTTTATGTTATTCTCGTCATCAAAGTGTACTCGTAGCATTAATTAGGGTGATGTGAACCTTGAACGACTTAACGCCTATCGGTTGTTTACAGTTTATATAATACAGACGCGTCATTTTTGTTCGGTTCATTTACCTGTTTCGTCACGTTTCCCCTAGCCCCGACCATGCTCACAGCGTCGACGCAATATTGCCACGCAATAATAAATATCAGTGTTTACTTTAGCTTATCAGTAGGTGAGTAAACTATCCGCTTACATAGTTGGGCTCATAAACCCATCATATTGTGGTTGTCATTTAGACACCATGCATGATATTTAAAGCATGACTTGAGCATAGACATTCAAAGTTTGCACATTTTAGTAACAATGTCGATGTTAACCGACTCCATTGTTATAATTTCCATTTCATCCTGACACTTTGCTTTACTTATACGTGCTGTGCAAGGCTGGTATCTAGTCTACCCTCCTATATAACTTTTCTTTATTTATTGAAGGTTTTAAATAAATAAATAAATAAATAAATAAATAAATAAAAAATAAATAAATAAATAAACAAATAAATAAATAAATAAAATTATTATTGAATAAATAAATAAACCTGGAAACGCGTCATTATGGTTAAATTCCTGTGAATTTGCATTCATGTTCATTTCTTGTGGAAGTTAAGACGCTAACATCGCAAAAAATGTTCATTTTTTTCCTTTCTGAAGGCATCAAGAAGTCGCACTGAGATCTCACGCATTCTTCGACGAAATCAGTAATACACTGGGTATGCTATTCCTACTAATTGTTTAACAATGTTATGAAGAAACGCATTTCTCTCGTAAAGGAGAACAAACGCATTTAAAACATTGCCTAAATATGCAGAACCAGTCTCAAGGATTGTTTTATTTCTAATGTCAGAATGCTAGTTCTTTCTATATATACCGTACATATACTATTCGAATTGACATTTATGTAGCATGTAAAAAAAATGCAGACGTTGATATTGATTTGAGGTAGAGCAGTATCTACAGAGTGTATTTACAGTCCTTAAATGCAGGTCTTTATTTACAAAGATACACCGTAGACGGGAACGTTACGCAAGCTAGGGAGCTAACTATATGGCGCGCGCGTCGCTGCCCCCTCCCTCCCTCCCTCCACCTCTCTCTCTCTCTCTCTCTCTCTCTCTCTCTCACACACACACACACACCCCACACCACACCCACACCCACACGCCCCCCCACCCACACCCCCCCCACACACACATGCACACGCACGCGCGCACGCACGCACGCAAGCACGCACACACACACACACGCACACGCACACCGTCAGCGTCCTCTTCATCTTCCATACTTGATTGTCCCACTTCTGCACAGGTCATCTAGTGTCCTCTTTATAACGAATGCATTAGATGTCCTATAAATAACAGAACCCACCTCCTGCTCGTGAGAGCGCTGTATCGATGCTGCTCAGCCGAAAACTGCAGGCTGTGCACGGCATGGCCGATATGAGCGATGTCTCTTTCCGAGGAAGGAATGAGTCAGACAGAACGACAGGGGTGAGTTCATATTTCACCTCCGGCATTTGGCGTAGGACACGGTAGGGGCCGTAGTAACGGGCGAGAAGTTTTTCGGAACGCCCTACTTGGTGTGCGAGACACCAGAGCTGCACGAGTGATCTAGGCTGGAAGTGGCCTGTGCTGTGTCATCTATCGTAACGGGACTTTTGGGAATCTTGGGATGAAGTGAGCCTGATGCGCGCTATGTGGCGGACAGAGCCTGCTCCTACCTTATACAACCCGCTCTGTCTTTCCTGCGGAGACTGGGCCAATATGCAACACATGCTATGGCAGTGCCCCACTATGCAGGCCAACAGTCTTATTCGCAACGAATCAGGCTGGGAGGCCGCGCTGCTCAGCCCCAACAAGGACACCCACACGGCTCTCGTGGCTCTGGCGATCCGTGTGGGTCCTCCGAGGCTTCATCGAGGCACGCCACCGCATTCACTTCATTCATGAACGGCCGGGCCCTAGACGCCGCCGTCGGGTCCAAGCTGGATTCGGCTGCCGGCAGTCTGATAAATTATCGGGCCACTAAATGAAGTCTTTTCTCTCTGTCTCTCTCTCCGACCCGCCGCGGTAGCTCAGTGGCTAAGACGTTGCG
Source organism: Haemaphysalis longicornis (assembly GCA_013339765.2). NCBI lineage: Eukaryota > Metazoa > Arthropoda > Arachnida > Ixodida > Ixodidae > Haemaphysalis > Haemaphysalis longicornis. The sequence continues at coordinate 44,615 of JABSTR010001714.1, forward strand.
CTGCTGAGCCCGGCCGCGGCCGTTGCTTTTCTGATGGAGGCGAAAAGCAAAAACGCCCGTGTGTCTGAGATTTCGGCGCATGTTAAAGATCCCCAGGTGGTACGGCGCGAATCATCGCCTGCGTTGCGTCGCCGCGTTAAACCCTACAATCAATCAATCAATCAATCAATCAATCAATCAATCAATCAATCAATCAATCAATCAATCAATCAATCAATCAATCAATCAATCAATCAATCAGTCAGTCAGTTAATCAATCAATCAATCTATCAATCAGTCAATCAATCAGTCAATCAATCAATGAATCAATCAATCAATCAATCAATCAATCAATCAATCAATCAATCAATCAATCAATCAATCAATCAATCAATCAATCAATCAATCATTTAAGAGCCTGCTCGGGCAGTGGCATTTTGTCAATATCCAGACGGAGGAGGCGTGGTTAGTTCGAGTAAGGTGTCCAGCGGTAAGGTTGGATGTCGACCGCCGGGAAGGTAAAAATAAGAAAATCCTGCCATACCATGGCAGGACGAGTTATATGCGAATGTAATGTAAGGCAACCCAATGTCCCAGTCGCGATGGCCATCAGAAAAGCACATGGAAAGCATATCTGTTAAAGACCGGCTTAGGCGCTCCGTAAGTCCATTGGTCAGACGATGCTAGGAAGTAGTCAGTTTGTGCGTGGAAGCGCAGGCGCGGAGGATGTCGTTGACTACTCGCGTGAGGAAGTTCCATTCGCGGTCAGTCAATAGCTGGCGAGGAGAATCATGGTGTAGGATCACCTCGTACAGAAGAAAAACTGCGACATCGGCAGCACAGCTGGTTGGAAGCGCCCGTGTTATTGAGTATCCATGTCGCATAATCAGTGGACACTGAGGTAAGAAGCCAAGCAGATCTAAAGCAACGCGGTAAAATGGTTCGAGTGGCTGTAGAGGTCCGGCGGGTGGCGTCGATGGTGCTTTCCTACGTTGGCACTTGTCGCATGAACCAACATAACGGGGAATGGAGCAGTAAAGCTCCGCCCAGAAGAAACACCATCGGACGCGGTCGTGTGCTCTGAAAACCCGTGAATGGCCAGCTGTTAGAATGTCGTGGAGCTGCGTGAGAACGTCAAAACGAAAGTGCTCAGGTATGACAGAGAGCAGCTTAGGACCTTCTGGGTAGACATTCTTACGAAAAATCACACCGTCTTTCAGCTGGAACAACCCCACTGATGGATGCGAAGGGACGGTGTTCAGGCGTCAAATGATCCGTCTCAAAAATTAATCGCGGCGCTGCTCCTTAACAAGTTGAAGGAAAGGGGAAATCGCCAAAAACTATGCAAATGCGTAGGATCACGTGGGCTCGAAAGGTTCAACGGGTAGCGTGAGAGACAACCGGCGTCCTGATGCAGGTGGTCCGACCTGTAGATGACATAATAGGCGGGGAGCTTAGCGCCCGAGGCAGCCTGGAGGGTCTTTCAGTAACCCTAGCCAACATAACGCGTGATGATCAGTAACGACTGTAAATGTTCGGCCGTAGTGGTAAGGACGAAAATTGCGCAGAGCCCACACAAGAGTGAGGCACTATTGTTCTATGATGTAATAATTTCTTTCGTGTAGAGACAGGAGGCGGCTGGCGTAAGAAATCACGCAAACCTTGCCGGACCGGCGGTGAGCCAAGACGGCTCCAATGCCATGGCCCCTACCGCCAGTGGGCTAAGATGGGCGAAGTCGTGAGGAAATGTTGCAGCGTGGTGAAGGCTTTGGCCTGTTGAGGACCCCACTCAAAGATGGCGTTTTTTTTTTTCAAAATATCGGTGACAGGACGGGCGATATCAACAAAGCCTTTTATAAAACGGCGGAAATATGAGCGGAGACCTACAAAGCTGCGGAAATCTTCCAATGATCAGGGCACAGGGAAATCCTCAGCTGCTTTCATCTTATCGGGATCGGGCTGCACTTTCTGACCGCAGACGAGGTGGCCCAAGGTGGCTTGTTCGCGCATTGCGAACCGACATTTCGCCAAGTTGAGCTGTAGGTTCGCCTGACGACAAAAAGGCAAGGATTTCAGACAATAGATGCAGATGAGCCTTGAATGAGGGAGAAAACACAATCACGTCATCGAAATAACAGAGCCAAGTGAACAATTTGAATCCTCGCAGGAGGGAGTTCATCATGCGATCAAAGGCGGCTTGCGCGTTGCACAAACCTAACTGCATAACCTTAAACTGGTATAGACCATCCGGGGAGACGAAGAAGGGTATTTTCTCGGTCCAGCGCATCGACTGCATTCTGCCAATAACCTGGGCGAAGGTCCAGCAGTACCAGCAGTACTTGGCCCTCCGGAGGCAATCTGTGGCATAGTCGATACTGGGGAAAGGGTTGACACCCTTCTCGGTTACTCGATGAAGGTGGGTGTAGTCGACACAAAAGCGCCATGCGCCACCTTTCTTTTTTACCAACACGACGGGTCAAGCCCACGAACTACACGAGGGTTGAGTTGATGTACTTGGCGAGCATTTTCTCAACCTCGCGCTGGATGGCGCCTCCTTTGGTATGAGATACACGGTACGGTCGCCGGTGGATGGCTCGGGCATCACTTGTATCGATACGATGCGTGGCAGTTGTGCTTTGTCCCAAAGGTTTGCAATGATGAAACAACGCAGTTGCTTGCTTGAGCTTGAGATTGGTCTGGACTTATCATGGGTTCAAGATTATCTGGGCCGGTGGGAAGAAGGGTGGAACCAGGTCGTTGGATTGGATCATGGGTCAAAGCAAATGAAGAAATTTAAGATGTCATTAAAGCGGGAAGGGTGGCGACGGGAATTCTTTCGGTAAGGACTTGAGTATGGAACGAAAAGCTGAGGAGAGGCAAGCAAACACGGTTCTGCTTGATTTCACGTGACAAAATTGTGGGGCAGGGAAACATTTCGCATCAATAGAAGGTCCACGATGGCAGCGGAAAGGTAGTTGCCGTTATGAGTGGCGTCAGGCGTAGTCAGGGGTACATATGGTGAGGCTTCACCCGGAAAGCGAATGTGTTTGGACGAGCACAGGAGCAGTGGGGGTGAATCGGCAGAAGTCAGTAACTCGATACTCAGAAGGCCTGTAGAGCAATCGATGAGTGCGGCATGCTCCGTCATGAAATAGCAGCCAAGGGTAGCGTCGTGAGGGCATTTGTCCAAAACAAGGAAGACCACAGTGGCGTTGTGGCCGGCGATACTGGCGTGACAGGGGCGCATGCCAGCAATCGCTAACGTACCACTGTCAGCAACTTGAACGCGCGAAAGGGCAGGCGTGAGGACATTTCCTAGACTGGTCCGGAGATACGCACTCATAACGGAAATATGCGCCCCGGTAAGTAGCAATGCCCCACGAGCATGCCGCCGACTTTCACGTAGAGCGAATTCTACCATGTAGGGAGCGTCAAAAGAGGACTCTCGATAGTGGTCGGGAATGTAGCATCACTTATGGAAGCTTCCTTCGCCAGTTTTCTGTGTCAGAGCGTCCGTAGTTGGTCGGTGAGGTTGAGCAGCGGGACTGTGGAGAACGAGACTGTCGGTGCTCGGGCGATGGGGAAAGGCGAAATCGTGGAGCTTGATAAACAGCGCCGATGGCATTGCGTTGCGGGGGGTTTTCATAATAGATGGGACAGGCGTGTCCGGTCTACGTTTTTAATGTTGACGAAATTTTTATGTATATCCCCTTGTGCACAGGGGAAACCCATCTGAAGTCAGTCTGTCGCAAAAAAAATGTGGGCGCCTAAAAAATTCCCTAAGCCTGGTCGAGTGGCAGGCGCATTGAATGATTGCCACAAAATTCGTGTTTTACAGCTATAAACACGAACTATTGCAGCTATTGTCGCAGGCTTTCTTCTGTGGAGACTTTGCATACCTTAAAATGAGCCTAAGTACGCATTTTTTATTTTCAAGTAATATTATTTTTGATAAAAAATACAAACTCGACACAATTTTAAAAAATTGCCAAAATGACGGTCCCTGTTTCTCGGCATCTAGAAAAGCTAAAAGTTTAAATTTTCTGGTCTTATTCCTCCATGTTTTTTATTCTTTGGGCCAAATTTAGTTTATGCTTAAAAAGTAGTCGAGTGTAAAACAGGCGCTGCGTTTCAGATCAGTCGTGCATTTTGTCCTGAATTGAAAACCAATATACAAAAAAATGACCATCTTCGAGTTTTTTTTTTAATTTTTGCAAATTGAAGCCAAAGCTGTTCTCTATCCCAGGATCCAAAGACATGTTGCAATATTTTTGTGGCTTTGTAGCTATAAAGCACTAAATATGACCGTGTAGCTGTACAGCAGGGATATAGTCGAGGGGTTTGTAGCAAATTTTTGACTGCAACGTAAGGCGAGAAATGGCCGGTACCGCTGAAAAAATCATGAAAGGTAAATGTAGGCGACCATTCGTTCCCGAAGCTAACTGTGAATGAAGTACACAGCATTTTACACGTAGTATAAATGCTTTCCAAGTGGATTGCGCAAGTTAGCGCAGTCACATTTCCTGAATGCATCTCTTAATGCACTTTTCGCTGGCTTTGTGTGTGCCCCGTGCAGGCAGACTCAGATTAACAGAAATATTAAGATTACTTCCAGGTCTCTCGAAGAGATATGCGCCAACGCTGTAGCAGCTATAGAAGATAGACAGTTGGACTATTTGGAAGTGGCTCTTGAGCATCTTGTGGCTTGACATAAACACAAGAAAAAGAATAGGCAGATAAAGCACTGTCATTTGTCCGGTTTGTTCTTGTGTCCGTGTCGAGTCTGTGCTACGACAAGATGTTCATGTACATCGAGAAGTGTCGGTCACAAATGAGCATTTGTCCCGGAGGAAAGCGACAAGTACTGAAGGGCGACGGCTGCTCCACCTGCTTCATTTCAGTCAGATATGATTTTTCTGTTTTGCGGCGGAACGAAAAGCAGCGATTAAAACAAGATATAACAGTGATTGTAGGTGCAGCCATATATAAGAGAAGGGACCTTCATAAAGCTTTCACAGCGGCGAACGGTTCGTGCGTGATCATTGCTAGTGCGGATTTTTAGGCAAGTCCACGACTAGTAATTTGGTTCTAGGTCCAAAGAAAAATATAGTGAGAATCACGTGTTTCGCACCGATAGTTTAAAAGGGCAAAAGAAAAAAAAATATCTCGAAGGAATTTCGGCAGCGTGATAAATCTGTTCTTTATCGGGTTGAAGCGGCGCCTCCCTAAATGAAGCCACCATTACCGAGGTACTGATTTTGTGTTGGAAAGCGCATTTCGCGGCTTCAAGGAAATGACTGTCGATTCTTCAGACACGTCGGCACCCGAAAAAATGTTTGCTCCTAGTCAGTTAGCTATTGAAAAGCTGAATGGGTATGCTCAGAGTTCAGAAATGTCAGCTCTAAGACACTTCCAAATTGAAACAACGTTGTTGGAATTTCTACGCCAGGCAAGAGCAAAAGGACATTGTAAACGTTTTCATTCAAAAAATCTAATCGAGTCTGACTGCAGCACATGAATCAGCACATGAATCAGCAACCGATGCCCAAACATCAGCACAACGACGGTCGACGAACTTGAAGCAGGCATTTGACGCTTGATACTCGCATAGAAAGCACTGTCACTTGCTACGATTGTACGGCCTCGTCGGTGCTAAGTATCCTTGCTATTGGCATGCGTAATCATGCGGTTCCGAGTACTGCAGATTGCGATAACCCCAGCCAAGTATGAATAGGTGCCAGTTATCGCTTTTTCCTGTGCCTCCACCCCTTTGTCGAACTAAACACCGTGCACAGCAGGCACGTCACAGAAGGGAGGAGCTTTGCGCCGGGGCAGACTCTCTTGCATGCGTAATCATGCGAACGGCAATTACACTTCACCGTTTGATATCTCGGACTACGGATGCGCTAGAAGAATTCTGCCAATTGAAACTGCGTAGAAACATGATTGCGCCTAACTTTTCAATACAAAACTTTCCTGGTTACTGCAGCCACCAAAAAGTTCATTAATCAATTTCAGTTAATTAAGCCTCTGAAATCAATAATTACCTCCTTTTTATGTGTCCCCCTGGGCACATAAACTCACTGTAGAGGTCGTCTTCGCGTAAATCTATAGGCGCCTATTTAAAAAAAAAAACCTGTCGACTTAACTTTGATCACCCTGTATATCCCCGCAATACAGCTACAAACTCATATTTAGTGTTACCTAGCTACAAAACTACAAATAATAGGCCATTTTTTTCAAGCATGTGATAGAGAACAACATTGGCTTCAATTTGCGAAAGTTGGAAGAACATCGAAGATGGCCTTTGTTTTTATATTGGTGTTCAAATTAGACCAAAATGGACGACTGGCCTCCAGCGCAGCGCATTTTTCATGCTCAACAATTTTTTCTACATAAAATAGTTATGCACCAAGCATGAAAAATAGAAAAATAATAAAAATTGAACTTTCTATCTTGTTTAGATGCAGAGAAACATTGCCAGACATTTTGCCAATTTTTCTAAAATATCAGGTTTGTAATTTTTTATTAAAAAGTCTTTTACTTGAAAATAAAACAAAAGCGATATGTGATCTCATAATAAATTAAGAAAAGTCTGTGCAGAAAAAATCAGCGTGAGGTCATAAATGGTTCAATTTTCGCGCTACTCGTCCAACGCACCTGCTACTCGAGCCGGCTTTGGGAATATTTTCTAGGCGCCCTCTAGACATTCTCTCACCCTTTTTGGTCAGAAAGTGTCTTGTCCCATGGCGCACACCTTTAAAAGGTGTTTTGGCTAAAAAAGGGTGTTCGTGTGAACACCTTCAAAAAGGGTGTAACGTCGCTTAACACCGTGAAATAAGGGTGTGGGCAGTGCAATTACGGGTGACAATGTGGATCGGCCTAGCCCACAGTATGACATACAGACACATTCAACACGCACAAGTCGCACTTGGACCACAAATGTATTGAGCAAGAAAACCAACGAGATGCATGAGGACAGAGCCCATACTTAGAAATACATTTCCTTTTTTTTTGCTTTTATAACCAGCAGAGGAAAATCCGTTTATAGAATCGGTGGGCTTGTTGCAAAAAACAAATGTTTTAGCTCTGATTTTGGAATTATGTATTTCAATACGAGCCTATACAAATCAGCACGCGGGTTTGCAAAAAATCCCGGGCCATCTCTACTATGGTGAAACCTGGTGGGGGGCGAAGCATGCAGTGTATAAGTGTAATCTTGGTGCCTTGGCGTTTTTGCCAATGGAGATGAAATCGATAGGGGTTACAGGAATACAGCTTTGCTGTAAAAGTCTGTTGTCTTTGAAGCACGAAGCTCTCCTGCGCGAGGCGTAAATGAGTGTAACGGTGTTTTTTGGTACTTGTTACGAAGCACTCCGCGAGGCGTTAACGAGTGTCCCGGTGTTTTTTTAGTACGCGTTACGTTTTAGTATGAGGCTTAAACGTGTTTCCGGTGTTTTAGTAACCTGGCTACATGAGATGAACGGCGGTTACTGCGACAACGACGACGACAGGAGACGCCAACAGCCCAGCCCCTAAAAAGGCTTCGACCATAAAACTTCTTAATCGTGAGGTAACAAAATTTTATCTAATACCAAACAAATATTCGCAGTCACCTCAACACCCTTCAAGAGGGGTGGTCATTATTTGAACACTATTTTTCCCACAAGGGTATAGTGCTACAAATCAGGGTGTCGGAGATTAAGAAAAAGGACGTAAAAAGTGTTGTAAAAAAAGGGTGTTAGAAAAGACCGCCAACTATGAAAAAGGTTGTAAAAGACCTCCCACTTTGGACGTATTTTTTATCCGTGTCATATTTAGCCGGATTTTACAAGGCCGTTCCAGAGTGTCCCCTAGCCTGACAGCTTATTCAAGGCGGAAACAAGCTTTGTCGACCCCCAGCGCTGCTGTTTCTCCAGCTTTGCACCACTAGTGCAAGCTCCGGCAATTTTTATTTCCGTTTTAGTTGCCGCAAAAGACTATCACCTTTAAAATGGTTTAAAAGATTCACATACGCAATCACCCCTTTTGCTCACACTTGAACGGTCGCGAAAGCCGGCTTCACTGTTATAATACCCTATCTGTGGTGGTGCACCCTTTACAAGCGGCGCTGCTTTCTTTTTGGTATTTTTCTCCTAACGCCAACGAACCAAGCTCAAGCCTAAGCAGCTCCGATGGTAATAACTTACGCGAATTCATATTGTTTTAAAAATTCTGAAGTACAAAACATCTCCTCACTCGTACAAAATGTTCAAGTCGACCCGTGTAAACCTGGAGAAAGTACATGGAAAGTTGGAGGTTTTTTTACACACTTTTTCTTAGTTGGAGGTCTTCCCAACCTTTTTGAGTTTACAACACCCTAATTTGTAGCTTTACACCCATGAGTCAAAGAGGGCGTAGAAATAACGACCACCTTTTTTGGCGGGTGTTGAAAGGGTGGGGTATAGGTGTTTGGTATTTAAAGGAGCCATGAAGAGAAAATGCAAGTTGGTTTTATTCGAAAGATTTCGTGTTTTATAGTGCCCCCAGCGCTTGTCCGGATACAAACGGTGCTTTATTCACTGAGAAATTAAACAATTTAGGTTAAAATTTTGATTTTCCCGCTCAATCGTGCGTTTTTGTGGTCCCAAGTGACATCACGGGAACCGACCGCTCTGCAGCCTAGAGTACCTTCATTCACGCATCCGCCGTACAGGGTAGAGACACGTAACGCTGGCGCCGCCATGTTCGGTTGCTCGCTCGCCGCCGAAGCAAGTCATTGTGTCAAAACCACGCTAAAATTATCGCCGCAACGCGGTTTACTGAAGAAGTTTGAATCATATTGTCTGTTTCGCGTTGCTAGGTCTCGTGGGAAACGAAAGATAAACGCGTGAGCCCGTTGGCCCAATTGCGGCGGGCACGGGACCGTTCAAAGGTTGTCTTCACCCTGTACAGCGGTGTTGGTTTGTTCCCGCGTTTCTTTACGTTCCGTAGCCTAGATGGCGCCACCATACCGTGGCAAGCGTTTGGTTTGTTTTTGCCCGCATATTAACCTGGCTTGTTTTTGTTCTGGGAGAAAATATTCGTTCCCTGAAACAGTGCTCGCTCGACAAATGTGGTCACGTAAGACACCGTTGCTTGCGTAAATCGGCCAGTGTCGTCTGAGACAACCTCAAGCCCCATAGTGCTGTGCAGCTAAACCCAAAGCATGCTGTGCGCAGTACGAACAGCAGAACGCATCAGTACTTCTATGTTTACATGTGCTTTCGTAACTTCCACTTGTTTGTCCCATCATTGTTATTGCTTTGTAAAGAATGTGCCCTAAATTTAAGCGCAAATCGGTCGTTCGTCTAGTTTGTAAGCTCTACCTAATTTGCGTCTGCTTCTGCCAGCCTCCGCCAATCGCAGAGCTTAGCCCATGTGACATCACAGGTTCTGTTGCGGGAAATGAGCTGGTGGGTCGCATGACCATTCTCGTTTTTCCTAATTATGTAGCTTATTTGAGCGAAGTTTACGTTAAAAGTGGTGTCAGTATGATTCTAACGAGACAATCTTTTGAATGAACCAAACTTGTGTTTTCTCCTCATGGCTCCTTTAATGAAATTCCATGAATTATAACCACCTCACGATGAAAATGTTCTAGCGAATACGCATGCTCACTTGTATATGCTCACATTAAAAATGCACATTTCCAAAATTAGCGCTAAGATATCTGATTTTTGCGACAAGCCCCCCGAGTATTTCAGATGACTTTCCTCGGGTGGCTATGAAAGCAAGTAGGGCAGATTTATTTTCATTTAAGCATGTACTCGCTCTCCCAACGCATCCCGCTGGTTTTTTTGCTCATTTCATTTGTGCTTGAAGTGTGACTTGTGCGTGTTCGGTATGTTATACTGCGCACTCAGCCGATCCACTTTGTTACGAGTAGCTGCGCTGCCTGCACCCTTATTTTTACGATTTTAAGCAACCTCACACTCTTATTTTAAGGTGTTCACAAGAACACCCTTTTTAATCCTTACACCCTTTCTTTAGCCAAAAACCCAAAGCACGTTTTAAAATAGTGTGCCATGAGACAAGATTTTACAAATTTTCGGCCAAAAAAGGTGTAAGAAAGTATAGCGCGTACCATTTTCCGGAAATATCCTGCGGTGTTATCTTGCGTGGGATGTAGCTCAGTATTTATCACCCTTAAAGAATGAAAAAGAAACCATCTGAGGAAAATAAATAATCTTTTCGCTGTAATAAGATTAATATACAACAGCTACTGCACATGGTGTCACATTGGTGTATTTGTAGCTGGCTGAAGTTGTTAGTTTGTTTACATTTCTTCGACATACCTTCCTGAGTTTTTCCCTTTATATACTTTCTAAACATAGCCCACAACCTTTTTTTTCAGCGTATCCGGCTGCCGCCCTGGTGACTCATTACGGAAGCCCTCCAATTCCTAGGTAAACTGCATGTCGATGGGGATTTACAAAAGCAATCTTCGTCACATTGCTTGCATCTGCAGGTCTGCAAACTTCGGAGCAATTGGAACTATTCTTGCTCAGCTGCTTGTTAACATACTGGACAGATATGACCGTACGTATACTTTCAGACCTATGTTTCCCATGTTCTTCGTTCCGCTATAGAAAAAATGCAATCAATGTACTTCCACCACGTTCTAATCATTATTACCATTGCGTCTTCTGTTATTGTATTCTGAGCTCAGACGAAATTTTGATTGCACGATTTTGTTATCACCATGGGAACCTTAATGTCGACGTGGTACAAGCAGAGCCGTGGTTGCAAAGCTTACCCATAGATTTAAAGATTGCGGGACTTTAGAAAGCCGCAGCTATACTACTGGTTCGTTAGCAAGGTAAGGGAACGTTTGGGACAGCAACTCCCACAATGAGCTGTACGGGTAACCGATCGTTGGTAAATATTGCGCCCATAAAAATACCATGATCTTGAGCTTCTCGCAGCTGCAGCATCCGTAGGTAACCAAGTTGAAGTTGCTCTTGTTTCTAGCGGCTAATTTAAGATCTCGCCAAGAGCCTGTACCAAACTAGAGCCACGAGCACTGCAATTAAAACAGCTGGTTTTGTTTTCTTGTGAGGCCAAAGATAAGGCAATCCCACGTGGCTAGGTCTTAAGGGAAAGTGCTACGCTTGTGGTCCATTTGGAGGCGCACACAAAAAGGTCAAAACAAAAGTTTTTGGAAAATGGGTCCCACCCGGCGGGCATTTTTTCACCACTTTTTTTCTGTCTCAAAAGAAGTCTTCATCTGTTTCTAGGACCTACCGCATTCTCCCCTTTGCTTTCCGAAGTTTTCTTGACTGCCAACCCTTATTTCTTTCTGAATTCAACGAGCCCCTCATTTCCCATTCTGATTCGCTACATCCATAGCAAGGGCCTCTGTTCTCGCAGTCTTGGTGCCATAGGGAGCTTAAGAGGGTTCAACGCTGATCACACACGTGAAGGTTGGCGGGAGAACGGGTGTCGGTGCAGCGATTGGGCGTAGCTGGCTCGCTCACTTAAAAGGACGAAAAGTCAAAGAACGCACACGCACCGTGCTAGCGTCAGTCCAGATGTTTTAGGTGAAGAAAAATTCACCGGTATGACGAGTTTCAGGCGCACGATGATGATGTGGACGCAATTAGAAGCAATCTGGATCTGAACGTTTTAAACACGCGTCTGCACTCTCCCGCCTGCAGCACCACCTCCTGGTGGCGAAAGCACAGTCCCGGTGCTGGCTAAGCGTCGCTATCGGCAGGCATCTGGTATGCCTCGAGGCGAGACAACATGAATGCGACAGTAGAGCATCGCATTAGGTTTTTTAGCTCATCGCATTCATGTAATGAGTAAGCCCCTCCATCACGGCCACATCCGCTTTTTTAAGTAGCGCCGTCCTCTGACGAAGGCTGCCACCTAGTGCCGCCGGATTAGAAAAACCTGTTCTCTTCCGTCTCCATCGTTCGCCATTGCGCAAGAACAGACACGGACGGTAAATGCGTGCGCGCTTATGACCGCTTTCCGAACGCTCTTTGGCTGTCGACGGGGATTTTCTGCAGTGAAAACTAACAATGTGTGTATCGGCACCGCGATGGTGCGGTGCGGTAATAAGTGGTGGCGGCTGAGCATTCGCCGACAAAAGTATCATAACGACACTTCCACTTTAGTCACTTGCAGAAGGATGAAACCCCTCGATCCCGTTCACTACGCGGCGGGCGAAAATACTATCGGAGGGGCTTAGATATAGCTTGGGAGTCAAAGCAACAACGCAGCTCCATCTAGTGCGTGTACCAACGGGCCGCTATAGCGCGCTCGCGGAGTCGGCAGCGGAAACGCGGCCAACAAAAACTGGCGGAACATCCGCTTCTATAGTGCGGAGGAAACGTAAGGGGGAGGGCCGGTTGGCGCTCCCATTTGCCACTTAACCTAAGCGGAGGACGAGAGCAGTATGGAGGGGCTTTAGAAGAGGCAACCATGCGCTCAGATGCCGCATCCCACAAATGCGATCTCAGCGGGGGTAGATTAAGACGGCCGGCGCATCGCATTTCCCAGATGCGCTAGGAAATGCGATGCGACACTATCGTATCCATGAGATCTACCTTTAAGGGGAAATGCATTAGTTTTTCCACAATACTCCATCGCTCACACTATAAATGCTTTCGCTTTAAGAGATACTTAGTTAAATGTCTTCATGACATGCAGATGCGCTCAACGGAACAAAAAGGTACGATAACGACACCTGGGATAAAGAGACAACAGAAACGTTTTGCCAAAGGTCTACTTGCTTGAACAATACCGAGGAATGTAAGGACCAAGCTGTAAGTACTGAAACCTTGTGTACGTCGTATTTATAATCTTTTTCTATTTGTCTTGCATGACGGCGTTCTGGCAGCTAAAGTCTTTATTTAATAACGACAAATTATTACTACAGGACATCCGTTCGCTTTATAATTTTTCTGAAGAAAAGAAAACAAGAAAAATATAGTTCCTAACATGCAGTGAGACGAATGTTCTTGTTTGAATGGTGCAACGAGTCAACAAAAAAAACCCCTTTACAACACGCAAAAAGTTAGTCTTCACTGCCAAATACAGAAAATATTTTTTTGTTTAGTAGACTGAGGTCTGTCACCAGGGGTCTGACGCGGTCGCCCGTGCCCTGCTTCGGCTCCCGATTTATGCTGCCAAACTGCGCATCGACAATCCTACGGCCCAAAAACTGTCACCAGCGTGTGTACAACGACTAACGGAAGCGCTCGACACATCGGTGAGCCGCATTGGACCCCTACTACCGAAATTATCACCGACCAATTTTTGCGAGCACTCCAACTCCGCTAGACCACTCTGTAGGCCTCGCCAGCGCTTTCAGAACCAGTACCGCCCCTCGGACCTGGGATGAACGACATGCTTCCGCCACACGCATCGTTAAGCACCGACATGTATACCGACCCCAGCAGCAGGGGAACCCTCCTGCCAGACAACCTATGGATAACGGTTCTCAAGAAACGTGCCAAGCAGACCGCTGCTACCGCCACGAGGTCAAGTCAAGATGCCTTCCAACCCTAGGCACATATATGGCTGACTCCAAAGCCCTCGGCGCGGGATACTCGCCTACCAAATACACGGTCATCTTCCACCCAAGAGAAGGCCTCAACGTTGCTATCCTGGCCACCGCTGCACTGACCGAAGCTCTGTCAACCAAATGTGAGCTGCTGCTTCAGACGTTCCACTAAGCCGTCACTCTGTTGCTACGACCTACTCCCAATGTACTCGTCGCAAGCACCACGAATCCCGAGCTTGCCGTAAGGCTCAGCGAGATACAACTACACATGTAAACGTCGACCAACCATTTTTTTACGTATATGCAGCCACCACCGGGAACCTGTCATGGGGTCATCCATGATCTTGACTTTTCGATAAACAAGGAAAACCCAAACACCCACCTCCAAGGCACATACCCGACCCTCCTCCATGCGCTCATCATGAGCAACACCCGCTCCGTGCTTCTCACGTTCCAAGGGACTCGCGTGCCGTTCTACGTGAAGGGAGGCATGTTGCTTCTCCGATGCCGACCTTTTCGCCTCTCCGTGCAAGTGTGTCGCGTGTGCGGTGAATCCGGGCACCGCATGGACGTGTACCCTAACTCGAACAGCCCAAAATGCCTCGACTACAGACGACCGACTCCGCCAACAGACCGTGTACCCCTAAATTCCGATTGTGCTCTCAACCCCATACCACGGCGGGTAAAGATTGTCCACGCCGCTTCATCCCCAACTCGCCGACCAGCAAGACATCCGCACTAGTCACCGACAAGGTAATTTGGTCAGCTCTTGCCTCTGGCGCAACCACAGCTCAACTCCCTTCCCAACGCGACACACAAAACTATCCCCCGTTATCCCCACCACCATCCGCCTGGCACTCCTCGACGTGATCAAAAACCTGCAAAAACAAAATGCTGAACTCCTCCGCCGAGTGGAAGCCCTTGAAGGAGAGCGAGCACCCAGTCGTGCATCCCCGCCCGTCCCCGTGATTACCACTCCCCTTCTCGAACTCGTACTCCTTTCAGAATGCATCTCCCTGCTTGAACGCACCCTACTCCCCAGACCACCCATCTCAAGCCAAGAAGTCTAAACCTGATGACCCCTGACCATCTACCAATATAACTGCCGTTCGTGTAAAAGCAAAAACGCAGCCCTCGAACTGTATGTTTCCCCAAACCCGCCCGATGTCATTGCATTGCAAGAAACTGACACTCCATGCTCCAGTCTTCGCGGTTATGGTACTTACACCAATACCCCTCACCAGCGCACGGCCATTGTCATCGCCAGGTCACTGACAGCCAAGGGAATACCAATTACGTCGCCAGTCGATGACGTCGGTATTGAATCCTTCCTCATAAGCCGCAAGCACGAAGCCTCTACATACGAAACGTCTACAGCCCGCTTACACGACCCCTATCCACAATCGAAGCACTGGTCATCACGTTACCGCGGCGCATCACGTTACCGCAACACACCTCATGTTACATGGGGCTATCCCCACGCCTCCAAAAAAGGTACGGCTCTGCTACAAGCAACAGAGCACCACCACTTCACCCTGCAGGTCGATTTGACCCAGCCTACACGTTAAGGCACTAGCGGGACCGGAGACACCACACCGGATCTGAAATTTAGCCGCAACACCTCCGACCTTGTATGGGATCGGCGACCATGTATTTAAGACACTTATCACTACATCCTTGCTCTCTACGCTGCAGTCACCAGTATCCGTCTCAAGGCGGGCACGGCACAGCTCACTGACTGGCGAGCGTGCTGCGAAGCTCCACCTCCAACCATACTGCAGACCGATAAAATAGAACAACAAAACGCAAAAACTGATCAATCTAGAAAACTGTCACACTGAGAAAATCACACTCACGCAGGATCTACCGGCAGTAGATAACCATCTCGACCATCTATAAACGGCACCACGTAGCCTACTAACGGCACACGTAGCCTACTAAATAAACACTATCGCAAGCTTAAACGTCGTATTGCACTGACTACAGAAGAGGATTTCAAATACGCCAAAAAAGTGCAAGCCGAAAACTGGCATGGCTTCTGTGACAAAATGAATGGCACGCTCACAACCAAGTGCTTGGCACATCCTACGGTACCTACTGGGAAACACCCCTACCAAAACTGCCATTGCGCAAAACATGGCCAGACTTATCCGCAACCACTCTCACCCGATAATCGAACATATTTAGGAGAAATCCTCAAGGTGGAGTAAGTTTCTGCGAAGGAACGTTTGCATCCACCTGAATGCAGCCGGACGGCTACAAAGGAAAGCTATACAGCTTCGTGTGAAACTTCGCAGTTGAAGAAAATTCGTCCTGGTGCAGGATTCGAACTCGGGAGCCGTGCGGCTGCATTCAGGTGGATGCAATCGTTCCTTCGCACACCCTCACCCGCCTGATCAAGTACTCTCCCAGATCCGTCACAAGTTATTCGGACCCGCACCATTCCTGACAACTCCTTCGCACCCAGACTACACCGGAACCCCCAATCCTCAGCTCGATCGCCCTTTTACTAAGGGCGAACTCGCAAACAGTGCCCAGACACGGTTTAATAACGCGCAAACTACTTCGTAACCTTAATGACGACCACTTAGAATCCCTCCTTGCCTGCTACAACCACCACTGGACTAATAGCACAGTATCGCCCCTGTGGCGCCACGCAGATATCACATTACTTCCCAAGCGTCATAAACCCATCACTTTTGACAGCTCATGACCGATCTCCCTTACATTCAGTGTGGGCAAACGTTTTGAACATCTGGTGACTCGCCGTCTAACGGTCTTCATTGAATACATCAACCGGTTACCTCACACAATGTTCGGGTTTCGTACCCACCTGTCGGCGCAAGAGGTCCACCTGCAACCTAAAGAAGGGTTCTCGACTTCCTCAGAAAAGTACACCCCCGTTTCGTCCTTGCTCTCGATATACACAGCGTTTTCGATAGCGCAATTCACAAAGCCATTTTCCGCCAACTTCAAACCACGGGCTGCAGATCTGCCACATATGACTATGTGAGAGCCTTTTTGACAAATCGAACTGCTACTCCCTGCATTGGCCTCCATCGGACAGAGACCTTTCACACCCCGGCAAAGGGCTCTCCTCAAGACTCGATTGTCTCACGCCTAATTTTCAATATATCGCCCATGGGACTCCCGACACTGCTTGAAAAAATCCACCCCGTGTCGCATGCCTTACATGCAGACGACCTCACCAAATGGTCAAACACAGGCTCTCCCGCACTATAGCCAGAATGTGTTCAACAGGAAATCGACACTACGCTGCAATATCTCCAAAACCTGTGATCTCTGCTGCGCCTCTTCAAAATCCGCCTTATTTGTCCCTCGAGGACGAATCCGTGGCCGCCCACCAAATACCCCTGTCGGGACTGGGCCATCTCACCGCAGCCACTACTGTTGGGACTAGCCATCCCGGAGCAGTCATCGGTTTCGCGACTTTGCCTTGCTCCGTCCGCTATCGACGCGGAACTGTGCCGAGTGATGAAGTTCTCGGGCCGACGAAGAGTTGAAGCAACATTTATATACACTATGTACAAGGGTAACAGAAGCGTTACCTGGATCGCACAAAGGCGACAGCACGTCTCAAGTCGGTGCCACCGAAAAGGGCCGCCCTCGATGTGCTTCCGGGCTGGTTTTATACCCCCAGAAGTCCGTTGCAGCCGTGAGTGGTTTAATCGCTCCAATCAGGACTGTCGCTTGCCGAAGTTTGAATCCGACGAATAGAGGCGAAGCGGTTTCGTCATCCGAGCCGCCACGACGGGTAAAGAAGAGGCGACTCTGCGGCGCCATCAAGTTGGGGCATGTCTGCCGCAGGCATCTTGGGCCGGGCGCTCGGGTACAACATCCCAGACCTCTCACTCACTCTCAACAGGGAAGCAATCCCCGCCGTCATAACACTCCGCATTCTGGGAGATCCCTACGACTATGATGGCTACGGGACTGCGTACCTCCCCAAACTTCGGCATAGAGGGTCCCAGCTCACACACACCTAATTCAACGAATATGCTCTCGCCGACATGCTCTCAAGGAAACAGATAACTGCCGCATCCTACAAGCAATGATAATCCGCAGCATGGCCCACGGGGCACCCTATATTACCTTAAATATACAAGAACGTGCCAAGATCGACGTCCTAATACGCCATTCTTGCAAGAAAGTCCCAGCCTGCCAACCTTTGCTTCTACTGACCGCTTACTGAAACTGAGTCTGCGCTACACCCTCCACAGATTATTGAAGCCCATCTCCAAAACGAACTACAACGCTACAACTCCCCCCCCCCCCCCCCCCCCCCCCCCTGTCGTCATCTGCTCAAAACGCTAGGCCGGCCGGTGGTACAAACTCCGGACTACCCAAAACGTACACCCCCATCAATGCGCCTTAATATGCACTTTACATACAACGCCGGCTGTCGTCAGTATCGTACATGCCTCCTCATATGAAAATATGGCACCGACCCGACCACGCTTTATACGGACGCCTCTCCCTACCCTCAACGACCCTGTTGCTCGCTACTTCGCTACTGTTGCTCGCTTCGACAATGCCTTCCTTACCTCGGCAACAACTGTCTGCCCAACCTCTACTATGACGGCAAAAGAAGCAGCCATTGCCCTCGCAATGACCCAAGCCAAAGTGCCAGCATAACAATTCCGTCTGACTCCCAAGCTGGCTGCCGTCGTTTTGCACCCCTATGAGTCTCGGCTCTTACTCTGACCATCCCCTCTCAATGTCCCACCCACCCTCATGCCAGCATAGTGCGGACACCCAGCCACACTGCACTCCCTGGGAACGAGGGGGCACACGCCACCGTCCCAGCTCTCCTTCAAAGGACATTTCCAGAAGAGGCCAACAATGCCACTGGTACTGTAAACTCCCTTAGGCCCATCTCCCAAAGCTACACTGACATCATCTACTACTATAGAGCAACCCGACGCACCTATCCCCCACCCTTTCCTTCCTACCGCAGACGCCTGCATTTGGCGCCGAATTAAAAATAACACGTACTACGATCACCTCCATCTCCCCATCTCTCCTACTAACTACCCACTTAACTGCAACCAATGCGATGAGCCTAACACCACCGCTCATCTCGTCTTGGCGTGCCCCAATAAACCTCTACCACCCAGGTCCCCTACCATTGAGCAGTTTGAATAGTGGGGAGTGCGCGTTGCAGAGCTGCCAGCTCGAAAGTACCGGGAGGCCCTGATCTTTCGGGCGAGGATGGCAGTCGCGGCACGCGGCCTAGCGAACTAGGATGGCCACCCCCGCTCCTAACACTTTTAAGACGATAGTGTTTCGTAGGCAACTTAAACGCGGAAATTTGGGTCTGTCTGTCTGTCTGTCTGTCTGTCTGTCTGTCTGTCTTCTGCTGTCTGTCTGTCGTCTGTTGTCTTCTGTCTGTCTGTCTGTCTGTCTGTCTGTCGTCTGTCTGTCGTCGTCTGTCTGTCTGTCTGTCTGTCTGTCTGTCTGTCTGTCTGTCTGTCTGTCTGTCTGTTGTCTGTCTGTCTGTCTGTCCTGTCGTCTTGTCGTCTGTATGTCTGTCTGTCTGTCTGTCTGTTGCGACTCGATTCAGCCACCCGGCCGCAATAGTCTTATAGACCAACAGCCAAATATAAGCGCCTAAGGTCGGTGTTGATGTTCATACTTGTCAATATTGGTGAACAAGAACAAGATATCACGCAAATACAGGGCAGAAAATCAATACATACGAGATAATATTCCCAGTGTTTCTTGTTTTAAAATTTATTGATGCCAAATCTGAACGTCCGGTGGCAATGTTGATATTGTAAATGTTGTTAAACAAGTAGAAGCAAATATTAGGCAGAAAATCAATACATAAGTAACATTTGCATTGTCCCTTTATTAAAAAAAATTCATGGATGCCTAATTTTTGCGATAGCATATGAAATACTACATCCGACACAGCAGAAAAAAATCACTCCGTCGCCTGCTGTCGCCCGCGCCACTATAGCTCCTGGCGGCATTTAAGATCTCAAACGTCAGCAGCAACGAAAGGTTCCACTAGATAGGATCCACGTTCCGCTTGGAACGTTCGTGGTATATACGTTGTAGTAGGGTGCCTCAATTCACGCGCGTCTCCGCCGTACGACCGCGCTCGCATAGAGACACCCGACTTAGAGCAGTGGAACGCGCTAAATTTAAATTGACTTGAGCTACCTATAGCGTGCTATTTTGGGAGGAACGAGAGGGGAGAGGAACAGCATGAGAGGTGAGCGAGAAAGAGAAGGAAGGCATTTACTTGGCAGGGGCGCCGGTTTAGTACCGCCTTTCGTCAACATTTGCAACGGAAGGAACAGATACGCGGCCATTTGTTCTCCCCTACCCTTTCCCTATTGTTGAAATAAACGTTTCTCACTCTGCCCTTTCTCTCTCTCTGAGTAGACTGTCTGGGCGAATTATACCGACCCAATATGAATCTCAGTTTCAGAAGGAATAACATAATGGCGCATCTTTTGTAGCCGGCCCGATGTCAGTATGGGCTTACAAAAACAGCTCTAAAGCTTGCTGTAGCGTAAATTTACTAATTCGCATTACCGCTTATTCATTAACAAGAATGCAACTATAACCGTTCGATGTTTTATAATTATATTAACCACATACGCGCGAAATAAACTATCGAGCATGATCGCATTTAAGTAGCTCACACCCATATCCAACTGCGATCAGCACTCTGCGGTAATATTACCGCTGGTTGAAGGCATACATTTTTGTTCACAATCAACGGAAATATTGAGTATTAACAGGTGTAATTGGCAACATATTAACCAAAAGCAATTACGATTCATTACATTGGTTCGCGTCGATAGGACTGTTTGACCAGTATACACTGAGTATGCAATTTTATTCTTTTTTTTTTCAGCAGAAACCAACCGATAAGCTTGAGAATTTGCGTGACTACCTCGGAGTACGAATTTCATACCGGGTTTGTATACCTTACTTCAGCGTTGTTTATAAAGTTAACAAGACATAGAGACCCCTCTATGTCTCACGCAGTGATCGAGCGGAAAGGTGGTTAAATTGCAGTGTCCTGGAATAGGTACATCGCATATAAAAAGGTTTTGTGAGAATCACATGTGCCATTCACCCAATTCGTTATTTTCAATGCCATAACCAATTTTATTTTACTTACGGGAAGTCCTTGAGGATTGTTATTGCTCAATCGATCAATCTTCCAATTAACTTAGCAACGTGAAAACTTGGACGAGTTGGTGATACATGTTGAATCACAGCGCAAACGACAAGACACAGGATGATAGCAAGAGGACACACGAAGAGCTTCGTGCGTCCCCTTGCTATCGTACTATGTCTTGTCGTAGCTTGCGCTTTGGTTCTACAATTTAATTTCATTGCCAAGGAAAAACGTGACATCTAAGTGCTGGTACAGCATGAAATATACGACAAATTGTGGCATGACGCGTACAACACGGATCACTAAAATATGCTACACTGGCAAAATGAAGATTAAAATAAACCAATGATATGGCACAAAATACGCGGAGTAGGTATAAAATAAGTAATCTACAAAGTAAGGGAACGCGAAAACAATTAGAGCTAGCGAAGTAAGGATACAATGTTTTAGAAACTAGGCGTCGAGAAAAATGTAGTAAAGTGCAGACGGGATAGCAAATAATGGTAGGTAGCATAACTATGATTATGTGGGAGGAATGAAAACTTATACCGTTAGCTAGCGGCAAGCAGTGCCCATCCGTGCACGAAGCTGTTTTAGGAAACAGTTGAAAACAACCATTTTGTCACCAGATAAGTTTTACAGGCTTTGCAGTTTGTGGACAGCTGAGTGACGACTAGCAGTTGCGCCAGTATGGAATGAATAGTGGGACCGCGTGCACCCTGGGGAACTCTGAGTATAAGCCGGGACAGAAATTCTGGGCAGGAAATAAGTTCGTGTACAGAAATGGCGTATACAGAAAAGGTAGATCAGCTCGATCACGCTGACAATTCAAGGAAGAAGCTTAGGTAGCAGATTTTGACTGAAGGTAGAGGCGGAACTGCGTCCTAGCCGGTTTTTATACTAGGAGATGCGCACCACTACGAAATGTGCTGCCCAGAGAATGCTGTTGAACGGACAGCAATTGTTTCAGCGATGCGAAAGGTGGCAGCCGCACACACCACCCTGGACCACATCGTCTTCCCAAGGGGACATCATATGCTGCGCAGGAAGGTGTCGCGCCTCCCCCTTATCTTCCATTAGGAGGCGCAACTGGCGGACTCGTGGTGAAGTGACCATAATATTGACTTCTTAGGTGGAGCTCGGGCGGGACAAATTCTGGCACATCTTGCCATGTGAAAACAGCCTGATCTAACAGTGCGACCACCCCCACCACCATCAAAGTCAAAGTTCAAAATCCAAATCGTTAAGCACAGAACGCACTGCAGGAACGCCAACTTACGCAATGAGTTTCCACAAAGACATTAAGCGCCTCAAGAAAAAAATCACAGCAGCGTGCACAATGGTGGAGTCCTGATGACCAGCAGAGCTGTGTTCCTCTCACTAAGCTAAACTCGGTGAGAGCCATATAAGTCACTCAGAACCATTTATCCTGTGTATATATGTGGCGCTCGTCAGCAGAAGACCAAACCCAAAGTAAAATATCAAAGTGCTTTATTCGTACAGGGCCTTTTTCTGTCTTCGCATACTGTTGTAAATAAAGAATAAGATGGGCACAGTCAGTAAGCGATAGCTGGGTTGATGAGAAGGACGAAGCTGCGCCCACTGCCTCGCTCAGTGTGTTCCGTGACTTCCGAGCACGTGGCGTCTGGGTTGCGCCTTCCCTCTTGGTTTCTCCACATATACTTCGTCGTCCGCCACCGCAGTCTTCGTCGAGCGCTCCTTCGACGTTGACTACCTGCAGTACTTCTCCTTCTCCTTGTTCTTCTAGGTGATTGCATTATTGCCTGGCAGCGCGGCGCGCTCTCTGATAAACCGCCTCTTCTCCGGGCGTTCGGATCTGTTTTGGTCTCCCCCGTCCCCCATGTGCGCGGCACAGAGCCAGAGAGAGGTTTGCATCCACCGCCGCGGCGTTTCGAGTTTTATGAGCGCACGTGGTTGCCCCTACCAACGCGGAGCGAGGGTAGTCAGGAGCAATCACAGTCATTTTGTCGGCGACGTTGTCGGCCTATGCACCAGCACGGGATGCAGTTTATGTGTTCACGGTTTGGGAGTGGTAGAAGGGAGCGCGCACGCACAGCTATCAAGCCGCTACCGATGGAATGCCGGTTCGGGTCGTGGGTGATGTCCAACGTGTAAGCCGTGAACTTTCGCTGGGACGTGTCCACTGTCCTTGTTAATCGAGTGATACGGGTCTGGGTTTATGTGTTACACGTACAGTTAGGATGACCGCTCCTGATAACAATTTCTATAATTTCAAATAGAAAACTTTTAACTGGGTTTTCATTACAACTGTGCGCGCAGACAGACAAGCGGACGATAATAATTTTCGTGGCTGGTAACACGCAGAAGTACACCCTGCTGTGTGGTGTTGCGCTTGCTCGGTCGCCTGCCCGCCAGTGCTGTGTGTGACCGTTCATCGTCGAGCGTTCTTGGCTGCATCACTCGAGGACCAAACGTCATCGCGGAACAAGGATCTGCAACTATGAGTGTGCCGGACAGACTAAAAAAGCTGGGACCCCCATGTCGGCCTTTTGGCGTGACACCAGCCCAAAGAGCAAGTGTCTCCGAAGTGAACCGGTCGCGTATTGTAGATGCCGCTCGACGAGGTGGGGATATAAAGAAGATAGCCCAGCCCCTCGGAATCAACCTCAAGACTTGCCAGATCTGTTGCGGCGACCGACCGAGGAACGCCGAAAAAGAAAGGTGGCTCTACCCCGAAGTTTGGAAGTGACGTTGTGGTGGTGGTGAAGGACATTGTGGATAGAAAGCCTACCTACACACTCAATCCAAATTCAAGAAGCCATCGAAGAGGCCCTGCCTGGGCTGAGAATTAGCCCCAGCCCCGCACTGACCGACTTCTCGATGCACATAACAACACCATCAAAATGGTGACGACGCAACCTATGGACCGCAACCACACAAATGTCAAGGAGAACCGCAAAAACTATACCCAGTGGCTGCGAACCGATGGGCAGCAAGTAAGACGGTATTAGAGAGTTTTAGCTGACGTTTCTGACGGTCCGCTCCGCTCCGATAACAAGCGGGAGCGCCATTGCGCATGCGTGGCGCGGAGGGCGCTAGCGGCGATACCGGAGCGGGGCCCCGCTCCGCTAGACGCGCGCTCACGCGTGCTCGGTATTTTATAGCTATTATATCTGGGTTATGGACGGGGTAACCAACAGCTTAAACAGCTTTGCTATTCAAAACCCTTCCCGTGAACGGAATCGAACCTGGGTCCTGGGAACATTGAACTAACGCGAAGGATGTAACACAGAAGTAAAGTAGAACGCAGGACGTTCCACCCGTGTTTTCTTTCCTTCTGCTTTCCGTCCTTCGCGCTAGTACAAGGCACCCAGCATCCATAAACCACTTAGCCCAACTTTCCGTCCTTAACCTCTGTCCCTCGCGTTATAAAGCCGACTTCCGTCCGATGGCGCCATTTCCGCACTGTCGATGTAGTTTGGAATTTTGACGTTTACTTTCACTCAGGCTGCATGGGAGAAAGTTTCGCGTTCAAGTTAACCATCTTTCTCTTGGAAAGCGGGTTTTGGTTTTTACTATTATTTTTATTGGTATTTTACAATTGCAGATAGTCTTCGGGGCCAATAATAATCATGTAGACATTAGCTGGTTGTATCAAGATGTTTGCTCATACGTCTTCTAGCAAAGATGTGCTGCAGCATAAGAATGATGAGTGAATATGATCATTTGTATTAGATTTTCGAGATTATATTTTGTCCAGTTTGAGTGTGTAAGAAGAAAACAAAGCTGGGTGCTCGACGTGACGCATTGCCGGCCCTTGCAGTGCAAGGCGGCAGCATGGGAAAGCCACAATACAGGCATAATTGCTGAAACGCGATACAAACGTGGTACGCATGCATCACAAGCATAGATATATAGAGACAAAAAAAAAAATCCCTGACGATTACGATACTCCCTAATGCGAAATTTGTGCGCAGCTCGAACTGAGCATTCTAGGTCAAGGCGCATAGCTGCTTGCGCGCCACGAAGTGATCGCGTGATCAGCAAACGCACGGCGGCGCGCGCAACTCTGCCGTTATCTCACAGCACGTCGGCCCCGCCGAGCATGTTGCTGTAAATCGCATTTCTGCGCATAGGTCACGTGATCCGGATGAGCCACGCAACGTGGACAACGAGTGACCCGAAGGACCGATGAACGTGCAGCACGCAGGGCGTGCTGGGCTTCTGTGCTTTTCCTTGAACTTGAAAGAACAAGACGCTTGCTTTCATGGATGGTTTTTCGTTTCCTTTCTTAGGTGCCACTAGACGCCGAGGGCCGTTTTCACACACTTGTCTGGCGTTGGCTCAGCATAATGCCCTCCCTTTCACACTTTCGGAGAAGCATCTCGCCCTCCTCCGCACGATTTCTCGACACTCTCATCCTGTGTTTTCCTTCAGTCCTCGGTCTTCCCATGGTTCGCTCGGTTACAACGCCATCGACGTCTCCACCTCCAAACCACAGTGGTGGCCGCCAAAGGGCTGCATACTAAAAAAACGAGAGTCATGAACAGCAAAGCACAAAAGTATTTTTTTTTTGAAGAAATAAAACAATAAAGAAGCCGATTGCTTCGAAAATTATACACGGTAGCTTGTGATCCAGCCAAGATACATCAGCGAGCACAGAGAGGCTGTAACTCGAAATTAACAATAGTGTGTCAACAGGCAACATAATCTTTAAGCCTTAAACATTAAAAATAAGAACCCTTTTGAGCATTGGGATGAGTGTATGCAAAATGCGGATAGTTCGAGGTGCTTTCTTGCATGGGCAAGGAAGGTTAAGTAGGGCAGTTAAATGAATGAGCTGGAGAGCCGACCTCACCGCTCTATGAAATGTAGTTTAGCGCGAAAGCTCAGTTATTTCAGGTACAAACTAGAAACACCTCGTTCCGTAAATCTTATCTTCAAGCTCGGCCAATGTCAAGCCAGCGCATGGTGAGGTTGCGGAGTGAAAGCGTCTAATCACTCGCTCGTTCCAAGGGTTGGGAGGCGTGGAGAGGGGGATATAGGAGATAGAGTAAGGGCGCATGCGATCAAAAAAGGATCGAAGGAGGCGCTAGAGGCACCTAAGTTTACTGCGTGTTCACTGTGCGCTCTCGACGCTGTAAAAACAGGATCATCATGATTACCAGCCTACTACGCCCACTGCAGGGCGAAGGCCTCTACCATTAATCTCCAATTATCCCGGTCCTGTGCTAATTGCGACCAATCTATCCCCGCAAGCTTCTTGATCTCATCTGCCCATCTAACTTTCTGCCGCCCCCTGCAACGCTTGCCTTCTCTAGGGATCCACTCTGTTAGCCTTAATGACCAACGGTTATCTTGTCTTCGGATTACATGCCCTGCCACGTCCATTTTCTTCTTCTCAACAAAGTTGGTTTAGCCGCGTTGAACTACGGCAATGGTCAACTGTTCGATGGCGCTCGTTTGATTGGGAGAAGTCACTGACGTCTACGGGCTTTCTTTTTAGTGTGCAGCACATTGGCGGCCCCTACTGCGGTTGGCGCAACGACGACGACGACGGCGTTGCAACCGGGCGGGTGATGGGAAGACCGAAGACTGAAAGAAAACGGCGGAGGCGAGTGTCGCAAAACTGTGAGGGGAGGATGCTTTGCCGCGGCGCGAAGCTCTCCTCCGAAAGTCTGCGGGGGAGAGCAGTTGCCGAGCCCGGGCCAGACGCGTGTGTAAAAACCACCCTCGGCGTCTGGTGGCGCCTAAGAAAAAAAAACGCAAAAGTAGGGATTCATTTTCAAGTTCACAAAAAGCACAGAAGCCCAGAACGCGGTGCGTGCTATGCGTTCATCAGCCCTTCGGGTCCTTTGCAGTTTGCTGCGCACCAATTTCGCACTAGGGAGTATCGTAATCGACAGGCATTATTTTCTCCCCTGTTTGAGCCTTAAAGGGGTCCTGAAATACCTTCCGCCGATGCGTGGATGTACATGTAACCAAATAAAGCAATGTATTAGCAATCTCCTCCCGCAAGATTTTTGTTGAAGCGATGAGTATTAGCTGAGAAATCGGAAATCAAAAACCGCGCATTATCGTCGCGCCGCGTTTCCTCCTCCTTTCAACTCACTCTCCGCTGTTGACGGCGAGCGAGCCTTCCCTCCCATGATGCTGCGCTCCCAGGCGGTGACGTACTTCCGCTATTGCGCTGCTCCCACAGCCGTATGCTACGGGCAAGCTTTGTTGACACCATGAATCTCGCACTCCGCTCAAGGCTGGAAAAGCGAACGAAAAATCTGGCCCCATGTGTGCGGCGGCCTGGCCTGCCCTTTCGCGGCGTACTTTGCTGCAGAACTTTGCTATCGGCGGCACGCGACTTTTATCGCGGCGAACTCGCAGCCGCACGGGGAGGATCCTGCGCTCGCTCCCTTGGATGCACAGCGCACTGTTTATCCAAAAAGCGCCGTATCAGATGGGGCCCCGCTGGTGCCGGGTCTTATTTTTGTGGCGGTGGTAATTCCTGCCGGCGGCATGTGAAAAAGAAATTTTAAAATGATACAGAACCCGTGCACAAAAACGCCAGTTCAGCTTGGGGCGACGCGTTGGTGGAGAGCGGCAACGTTGGCAAAACATGCTCCACCCGCGGCTCTGAGCTTTCTAGCGCTGGAGCGAGCACCCATTTCTTTGACAATATCAAACATCGGTTGCCCTGGCAACAAGGCACAAACCGCTCTAGAAGTCAGTTACGGTTGCGTGGATCCCGGTTCAGCTTGGGGCCCCACCTCGCGGCATATGGGCACTGCAGGCATACTACTCACTCCTAATTGGAAGTGCGAGATGCGTTTGGCATTACAGGAGGCGATGGTGTGTTGTGTTGTGGACGCCTTTGTTTCGCGATGAAATGCGACGTTGTGCTTCTGCGGGTGGATAGTGCTTCCCATGTCTGGATTATCTTTCTCAAAGCGGCGTACGACTCAACCTCGCATGGGGTATGTGCAGTGTGCGTGGCTAAAAGCCATCTCGGCTTGTGCGCCAGAGTTAAGTGACTTGCTGTTGGTCCCGCAAACCGCGCGCGAGGTGAGTGCCGAATTTACGAGGGGCAGGAGGAGGCAACCCATCGTCTGTCAATCGCGGTTCGGACTTAACGCATGTTGTGACGTTGTGTTTGTTCGAAACGCATCTCTGGGTTGTTTGGAAGTTGAATAAAATGTATGCGTCAAACCCGGGCATTCGGCAAGAAAGAAGTGCCACGGGGCTTCAACGCTTTCTTTATGGAACGTTCTCAAGTAAGAGAATATTCATGTCGTGTTATGGCCCTGTTGCATTCAATACAAACGGTTAAGCGTTTGTTTACACTTGTTTCGTTTGTCGTAAAATGTCCAAGCACTCCGGCACTCCGCTGGCAGATCAGCCGGCGAGCCGACGCTGAGCAGACGACTCATCTCTTTGCCGGAAGTGCGTGAAAAAGCCGCCCAATAGCAGGATGTCTAGCTCATGACGAACATCTGGGAATCGATGATGTAGACATGTGAAGATGGCGGCGTCCAAAACACGAAGGAAAGGGTGAGAAAAAAGCGACAAACTTTGCAACAAAAGTGTGGGCTTTCCGCTGCGCGTAAAAGAGTAATACTTGGCACAGGTGATGTTGACGACCCAATCTAACGATTGCGCTAGTCAATTTAGTGTGCTCAAAACGCCTTTCAGGGCCCCTTTAATCACGCTGCTTAAAATGACAGTCGTACTGCGCCTTGCGCCTGAACAACTCCGACCATTTTTTAGGGGGGGGGGGGGGGTTGTGGAACCATGAATTGTGTTATCGTACTAATGCCATGGGAGCTTCTTTTGACAATAGAAAAGGCTTTAGAATCCCCCCCCCCTCCCGCCACCCCTAACCCTTTGGAGCCCCCGGTCATGAGGTTTATTCTATGTTGCCAGTTTTTCAAAGGCAATAATTTAATACATAAGTAACCGAACGCGTTAACACCTAACTGCTTTTGTTGTCGAAAAAATCAAGATTAAGATTGACATAAGTAATCTACAAGAACAATGGTGTATTTGGAGGCACGCCATTTAAGTGTGTTACAAACATGTGTTCAATTCACTAATGTTACAGGCTATGACAAGTAGCGAGAAGAATTACACAACTCCCCAAATTACTACCTGCTACCGACAACAGGTTCGACTCTGAGAACAAGATATTCTTCATTAAATTTGGAAGTGTAAGTATTCGCTGCTTTCGTTTTTCGATTCCTGCTACCTTTCGTTGTTCTTATTGCCCTTCGTTGTTCTTTTTATCAGCCGTTTTTATTACGGCGGGTCTACCGTCTCGTTTACCTAGCAATGTAAATGCCTGCACTGATGTTGTAGCTTCTAGCAAAATACAGCAAAAGCTATATAGTTAGACCCTCAAGGGGTAGCCGTCTCAATTCGAATAAATAAAAGTTTCAATTGACGAAACTCAAGACCAAGAACAATATACGGTCACAGAAAAGCAGAAGCGCATGTCAACAAGTTAATGCTTGAAAATCCCTTGATTGCAGTGTGCCTCCTGCCTTTAAACGTGACAGCTTAGAAATGGGGCGGAAGTCTCCCCTTACATAATGTTATAGCTTGAAGAACAGACGGGCCATTACATCCGGCCATTATACACACAGCGGAGGGCCGCATTGATGCTTCGTTTTTCAGTAGAGATGTTTTGGCCGACACAAATACGTCCGGCGTAGATAGGACACCCTGAGAACACGTCAGCGGGTGCATCGCGGCGACCGCCCGGCGCCAGCTGAGCTCGTCGCAACGCAACCGTCTGCCGCACGCTCCACAGAGCAGGGACGCAGTGGGCGCACATTTGCGAAAGCGGCGGGCCAGTAAAACGCCAAGCACACCCACAAGACAGCCCCGCAAATCATTCTATTTCGCTGCAGCGGACCGTAAGTCCACCAAACGATTCACTGGCAACCTGTTGGGTGTCGTTCGCATGGTTTGCAAGCGCGTGTGGTTTCATTGGGTTTACGCAGAGCTCCGGCGCGTGCAATCCAGTGTCTAATGTTGACAAGTCTGATGGTTTCATACCGACGAAATATAAATAGCGATGTGCAAGTTCATATCGATGCAGAATAAACATTCAACTGATCCTGTGAAGGCACATCTCACCTTCGTGTTTTACCGATTCCTATGAAAGAGGGATCAACCACCTTTTTTACTTATGAAGTGGCTGCACATAATGATCTTACGATGCGGTCATTCCCTGGTTTAAATTTTCTCCCTCAAACCCTCCCCTTTGACACCACAATTCCTTTTTTGCTACCATTCTAGCATCTGCGATGAATTTGCGCAGTTTATCTACTCCTAAATAGTTGTGATCAGCGGGAGGCCCTTTTTATCTGCTCCACATGACATTATCATCGAAACGTTTAATATGATACCCCACACACTCTGGCGGCATTTCTTCGAATTTTAACTAATTTATAACTCACTATGACTATCTCATGAGGACAACGAGGAAGCATTTTTTATTTGTCCGAAATGATTCCTCTCATCAAGACTTTCAATTTGATACCCCACACCCCGCGGCGGCATCACTTTTATTTTTAACCCAATCGATGGCTCACCATACCGATGTCATGATTATGAACAAGAGGACTTTTTATTTGTCTCACGTGATTTCCCTCACCGAGACCTTCAATTTGACACCCCACACGCCCTAGCGGCGCATCACTTCAATCGCGTGGGCATCGGTGTTAGCCGCCATCTTCTTTTCAGGCATGAAGTCTCGGGGTCCACAGAATGTAAAGTTCAAAATGGTTAGGAATGTTTTGTAGGATGCGGACGTGTGAGGGTGCGATGTGGCCGATAGTGTAATGCCCGCAGTCAGCTCAGGAGTTAGTTACAATGGTGAGAGTGTCTTGAGCAGTAGTCACTGTGAAAGTTGCGGCGATTTCTTTTGCGGTTGTGGTATCTTTAGATATTAAAGTTACGGGGCAATCTTGCTTCCTTCGTCGGATGGTAACCGGAATGCATTCTTTAGCGGATACTCGTTCGCGTCAGCGTGGCGTATTTATTCGGGGCAACTTGAAGCATGTTGCGAAGTGCAATAACGCGCGAACCTGAGTGACCTTTGTTATAAAAGGGGTCCATGTTCTTCGGATTGAGGGAGACGGAGATACACGTGCAAATTTACAATGGTATTCGTTGTGCCGATGGAAGGTGGTAGCCGAGGCGACGAGGGAGATCCCGGCTAGTGGGAGTGGGCTTGGGTCGTTCAATAGGTTAACTTGATGGCCTCACGAAAGTTTGCCGGCAAGCGCTATCAACTCCCATGTGGGAAAAAACGACAGTGGAGGCTGTCGGGGGTGGGGTGGGGGGGGGGGGGGGGGGGCAGAGAGGGGGAACACTTTCCTGTTCATAAAAATTCATTTTTAGAGCTGGACACGGGATTCCGGGATCCCGGCATTTAGGTGTAGGAAATTTTCGTGCAGGACGTTGCGGGGCGCGGACTATTCGATGCACGGACATTTTGGTTGAAGTACATCATCACCGAAGGTTCCAGGAATTTTTTAACACCGAAGCTGTTTAGCAAATCGTAATTTTTCGAGCCCGCGGTTAAAAAAATACGAGAAATTCCAAACAGCGCGCCCGTGAGCGTGGGCTTCGCGGATACCGCCCGGCAGTTACAAAACCAAAAAAATGCCTATTGCTCGTGTATGCGTGCCTCGGGACGACCGCCCAGCGTCCCTGGCGCACGTTTGTCCTGTCGAGCAGCGACCGTGTTGTTCGGTCACCTGTCGCTACTGTTCAATACTGGCTTGCTGAAATATTTTCGTCACACTGAAGGCGAAAGTTACGCGACTTCTGAGAAATCGGTACTCGCACGCTATGCTTTAGATGCTTCAAAGACTCTCGAGAAGTTTGGCTAAGATTGGCAAATATTGTCCCCCTCCCCCTACAAAAAAAAGTCCAGCATTCGCTGAAATCGTGGCAATACTTGCTCAGAACGAGAAAGACACGTCATAGCATACGGCCCTCCAAGGTGATGCCCAAAGATTATCACTTCCAAAAAAAAATGAAAGAGGGTGACAGTTATAGAAGCAATGATGGCGTAAAGGTCGATGCGCCAGTGAGGAAGGAGCAAGGCGCAAATCGGCTGAAATCGGGGACTTAAACCTTCGTCATGATCGTAAAGGTTGCGTACAGCTTCGCTATCTTCAAGCCTTTGTAATTAGTTAAAATCACATGTACGGTACTCCTCTTCATCATTATAATCATCGTC
>JABSTR010001715.1:0-26694 GCA_013339765.2 Haemaphysalis longicornis
ATACTCCCGACATCAAAGTGTATCTTCATAAAAAAAATTCCCGCGCCTTCCGCGAGGGAACACGAGTAAATGCAGAGCATTGGGGCCTCAGTACTGATTGAAGGCAGTGTTGCTTCATCGCTTCTTCCGTGATGCTGGAGTAGCAGACACGAGTAAACGTGGCACGAGCGTCAACAAGGAAGGAAGGAGCAACGCAGTGACTGAAACACGAGCGACCGCTAGCCGCTATATTTGCAGCGCGCGCAGTAGAGGGAGAGCAGTACGGGGGGGGGGGGGGGGGAGAGCGCGCATGCGCAAGCAGCGCGCGCCCTTCCACGACCCACCGCGCTGCTATCACGCACCTGTTAGGCCGAGCCGCGACGGAGCGAACGGGCTGACTACGACGCATGCGCGCGCCAGCTGCTGTTGAGAGAGAGGAGGGAAGGAGAGGCGCACCTGCGCACCTGCTGCGGACGCGAAACTGTTGACACCGTCCGACGCAGGAACAGGCGAGGCTAAGAATGCTCTGCATTTAAAAATCCCTTGCCCTTCCATTCCTTGCCACGCGCAGAAATTTTCCAGGCTGTCATACTTCCACTCTCTGTATCACAGCGCCCACCCGTTTGCACGCACTCACATTCGTCCACCCCCGCACATTTCATCTCGCCTTGATCATGCGCATAAAGTTAACCCTATATTCGCCAGAACAAACGCTTATCAAAATTCCCCGCTTCTACTCAGCATCGCCGAATGGAATTCATTGCCATCGCACATAGCCATCTTGACGCAGAATTCATCGTTTCAATCTGCACTCTTAGCCTTTCTTGACAATGAATATTTATGATGTTATTTTTTGTACGGTTTCACATCTGCATTTCCGCTGTACGGCGCTTCTTGTGCCTAAATTTTTTTTTTCCCTTCTAGTGTAGTTCCTATTGCTCATGTGGTTGATTTATTGAACTGTGTTGCCAACAACTGATTTTATCTTTGTATAATTTAGTCCCCCCTATGTCATGCCCATGGGCCCTTAGGGTATGTATAAAATAAATAAATAATACATAAATAAATAAATAAATAAATAATAAATAAATGTTGAACTCTCTTCGAGGCATAAAGAGTTTTTTTTATACTCTTCGTCTAACCAGAGTCCTTCAATGCTTTACTGGCCACGAAACTGCTCCGTAACTCAATGGGAGAGCTTCATATGCTGCGTTTGGCCGCCGCGCGGTGGCGCCACCCTCTCACTGAGGTCACTCCTCGGCGGCGTTGCGCTGGCTCGAACGGCGGAGCCGCGGCGAGTTGTGTTTGTTTTTGTGCGGGAAAAAAAAGTAACGTGCATCTCGCGCTCTTGTGATGCGACTTAAGTAGTGCAATGACGATGCCGAACATGTGTTGCGTCCCGGGATGTCGTTCCTTGTACAGCGATACCACAGAAAAGTTTTCCTGTTCTGTTGACCGAGCGACGGCGAGCTGCGTGAGAAATGGAGGCGCGCCATTCCAGGCAAGCAACGGGAGATTTCAGCTTCGATTATAAGTGTGTGATAGTGTGTGGAAATTGACTGTGCGTGAGAACGGAAAAAGCAATGTACCCTTTTGAGAGCATCGTGGACCTAGAATTGTACAAGGCTAACTTAAAGCCGGATTTTTGTCATATCAGTCAGGTTGTAGCGGTGCTTCATTACCTGTTTGCAAACTTGTATTACCTTGCGCTCAGGCTCGCGTGTAAAAAAGCTTTGGGACGTCCTTGTGCTTTTACTTTTCATATTTCCGCGAATTATCCCTTAGTGTTCATTTTGTTGTTTTGTAACCGCGCGTGGCCGATTCCGGTTTCTTATCTGGCGTTTCAACCGGAGCGCCCGTTTGCTCTTTTTGTCGTACGTCCCGTCGGGCAATATTGTTTGATATGAAAAGGGTGGCACCTTGTCGCCAACTTGATTTTTTGTTTCGACAATGTTCTCGATCCCATTTCTTTGGATCTGAAATTAATAACGTTCCGACCGTAATGCATGCATAGCAAACGCCGCGCAACTCACTTTATCGACGTTCATCTGTGCACGCGACACTGCGGACTGCTTCTTTTTTCGACTTCGACGTTTTGGTTTGATTCTAGTCTTTTGTGGAACAGGAGCTCGCTAGCTCGCTGCGTTCAGAAAAGCGTTGCGTCGTTCTTGGCTACGTGCAGTATTCTGTTTCCTCCGTGTACTGCACATCACAGCGCGAGAAAAAATTTTTTTTGTACGCTGGGCCACGCTCTTTTTTGTCTCCCTTCGTAACATTGAATTTTTGTTTGCGTGTGATAAATCAGTTTTATTGTTCTTTTTTCGTTTCCTGTTTTTGCAAGGATTTTAAAGCGTGGAAGCGTAAAGACAGATGGTGCAACATGTATCTCTTCGTGTTTGATCCTTCGCGTTTCTGCAGCGTTTTTAGATATTCTCAAGTATGTACCCACTCATCGAAACGACAATACTAATAGGCTATCTCTTTTAGTGTTCTGTGCATTCCAGAGCAATCAACGGATTCATTAAGCGTAGTCTGAACGACGCGTACTTGGTTTCTTTCAGTTTATTTATTGTATTATCGATAGCCCGCAGCAGTCCGTGACTACGCAGCTACCGTATGTGTGGTATTTACAACTTTTGCTTTAAGAAACAAGAAATAGAGATTAAAAATCCGAAAACACGATGGCGCAGAGCTTGTGCCAGAGCACGCAGAAGCCGTTGCCGTTCGCGGCCGAAGTCTACGGTAATTTACTACGAAAAATAAAACCCCATTGAAGGCAGGGGATGACTGGACTATTCATCGCTAGCTACTACGAAAAAAAAAAAATGCGCCAATCCACCCCGTGAATGTGGTGGGAAAGCAAAGCTGTAAACGGCACCCATAACGATTACCCATGCGACGTCACTTAAATTCCCTCACATCGCTCTACAAATATTAAAAACCAAGAGAAGTGAAATGCACTTAACCACAACCATTTATTACTTCAAAGAGATATTCTTGGTAAGTTAAATCAATGCATGATGCATGACCGTGTTTGTTTGAGTTGTATTGCTGTAGCACAAGAGTGGAAACTTTTTTATAAAATAAAAGTAAGCTCCAACCCGGTGTTAGACGATCTGACTTCTCCGTCTCTGCGCCGCGGACGGAGGCGACGAGATTTGCGGCAGAGAAGGAGGAGGACGTGAAGAAATACTTCTGTTCAGATTTCTGAACGCCCAGAGTGCAGCCCTGGGGAGTGGTTCCTTCTTCTTCTGTGGGGCCCATATGCAGTCCGCGCGGCCTGTGTTCTGTCCACCCGCTGAAGCTGGGTAGGTAGAGAGGGCCTGGACAGCAGCATCTCCCATTGCTCTTGTTGGGTAGTTGACGGAAAGAGGAGGAGTGCTCAGGGCTAAAGTCGCACACCCCCGATTACGGGGCAGAGTGTTCCTACTTCTGAGCAAAATTTACATTCATCGTCGTAGCGATTCGGATGCATTAAGTGAAGACGCGTAGGCTGTGGGAAGGAGCCCGGATTGTATGAGCCGTAGGGTAGTTTGTTGTCTCTCTGGAAAGGTCAGGGTAAGGCGAAGGTACGGTCTGTCTCAGAAGGCGATAATGCTGGGTTATCTCCCTGAACGTGACAAGCGGGTGACTGTCCTCGTGCAGCTCCATAGCACGGGAGGTAAAAGCGCAGGCTTGTTGGGTGGGTATATTTGTTGCCCTCCATTGAAGCGTGAGGGGTGTCCAGATGAGCTGAATGGATCCGTTTGGGGAGTGGTTTTTTAGCACGCGCAGTGCATGTCAGGACACCCAACCCGACTGGTAATTCCAGTAGGCTTGCTGGGAATCGGTGACTACCCTCCGAACCCCTGGTTGAGTGAAAGCCAAGGTGATGGCTGCCTCTTCTGCTGCCGTCATTTCTTGGGTCCTAGGCGAGATACACGCAAGGAGGTTGGTTCTGGAGGTAGCCACGATGATGGCGTATTGCTACCCTCGATGTTTGGAGGCGTCTGTGTAGATAACTGCATGATCCCCACCGAGGGTGGTGTTTAGCGCTTGAGCCCGTGCTTTTCGGTGACCCTCGTCATGTGAGGGGTTCATATTTCTAAGCAAAGGGAGCATCTTTAGTTTTAGTCGCCAAGAGTCTGGGAGTACGTCAAGCGGAGTGACATTCTGGGCTGTCCAGCCAATCTGGTGAAGCATGCGGTTACCCACCGCAGTTCTGAGTCGGACCTTCTGGTTAGAAAGATGGCCTTCTATCAGCTCTTCCACCGTGTTGTGGATCCCCGTGCTAAGCAGCCTCTGTGTGCACGCACTCATGAGAAGACCAATGGCCTGCTCGACCGCCTTTCTAATCATTATATAAAGCATCTCTATGTCTTCCTTGTCGAGAAGAAGACAGGGGGTTGACGTAAGTGATTCTCGAGAGGACAAAAGCTTCAATTAATCGAAAGGTACCGGATTCCTTTAGGCCTCGCTTCTTGGTGGCAACTCGCCTGATCATGTGTATGATTTGATTATTGCTGTTTTTGGGACGCTGCAAGGAGACGTCACTCTTGGTGTTAGCCTCGAGATGTAGGCCCAGTATCTTGATGATGGGGCTTGGAGTGATGGCCTGACATCAAGGAGTATTTGAATGATTCCTTGATTTGGCGTGAGGGAGGACGACAAGGAGCTGTGATTTTTACATGAACACTGGAGGCTACAGGCTTTAGCACATTGGCGTATTAGAAGTGAGATACCATGCATTGGTGTGAGGTTCCTTTAATTTTGTACTCTTAGCACATGAGCAAGGTGCGCACAGGGCCGCTAGACGGGCGTGAGTGGTCGCTTGACGCTTTCACGTGGCATTCAGCGAGAACGCAGGGGGTAAACCCGTAGTTGTGCTTGGTGAGTACACCACCTGTCTTCCCCGTCTTAGCGTGGGCTCGTAGCTAAATCGGTAAGACAACGGGCTCTCGCTTTGTTATTCTATCAGTTCCAGGTTCGATTCCCGGTGGTGCCAGTGAATTCTGTTATTTGTTCGCTGGAGTTTTCTGGTGACACCAACGGTCGCGAAAGAACCCTTAGGGGGTAGAGGTAAAAAGCTTTGCTTTAAAACACTTAATCAGCGCGCAGACACCAAAGGCAGCGAGCGTTTGCACGCCAAGAGCAGGCCAATACGCCGCGAACGCGGCTGCTGGATGCCCTTCGTGCGGCGGTGGCGCCTGCAGTGGCGCGCGCGGACCCTATATGAAACGAACGCCGGAGTTTGGTGACCAGTAAAGCATTGAAGGACCCTGGTCTAACTTAGACATTTGTGACAGTCAGTCGCCTAGTCTACCGTTGACAGATGGGGCACGCCCCAGGGTCCAGACAGACTCTGATCTGTCAGAGCTTCCTTTCAGTGCAAGGTCTGGATCCGTTGTTCCTCAGGAAACGGTAGAGTGTCAGGAAGAAGATAGTGAGCAAACAAAATCCAAATAACCATGTAGACAACACAAGGAAAAACTAGGGGGCGTCTGGGTCGTCAGCAATAATTCAAGTTCAACGTCTACTCGTCCGCGCCGTAAGACTAAGCAGCCTCAGTGGCTTAGCGACTACGT
This sequence comes from Haemaphysalis longicornis, assembly GCA_013339765.2. NCBI lineage: Eukaryota > Metazoa > Arthropoda > Arachnida > Ixodida > Ixodidae > Haemaphysalis > Haemaphysalis longicornis. The sequence goes on from JABSTR010001715.1 coordinate 5,544, forward strand.
GCGGTAGGGTGTAGACGTAGGGTTCATGCCTTGTGTCATGTTGGATGTGTCATGTCTTGTGTTCGGTTGCATATCACCATTGAAAATGTTTTTGAACTGTTTTCGTAATGGGTATTAAAAAAATGTGTTACTCTGTTGCGTGTCGTGTGTGCAACTTACAGGAGTGTGCGCGACTCTGCTAGTCCTACTTCCACTGCTCCTGCGCAAGTGATATGCTTTTGTGCGACTACTCAGGACTGTCCTGAGCGACTGAGTGCTTTTGTGTGGATCATGTGCAACATGCAGACATTCTTTTGAAGCACGGGGGAATGATGTGGAGTATGTGTTTCACAGAGTGTGCGGACTTCTTTTGCACGCGGAGATTATGTGGTGATGTGGCGCCCTCTGGTGGAGCGCCCGCGCAATGTGTGCGCTTGTGTTGTATTAGTTTGTAACTAGATGTCGTTACGGTGGGACGCACGTGAGAGGAATGCTCCAATCACGTGCGTATGCGTGTCTGGTGGTGCCGTCGTGATGTGGAATAAATCATTCTTTGTTTGGAGCAGAGTGAGCGCACCTGACTTGCGCTCCGCAAGTTTTCTTTCTGGTGGCACAATATCTAGTACTTGGTGAATTTAAACTATTCGTGTCGCATCCGCCAGTCCATCCCGCACCGATAGAGACCAAAATCAAGGAAATCGGCCCAGGAACCCCTCCAATACAGGCGATACGGTACGGTCGCCTGCCGAGAAATGTCGCGTCTCCGATCTCGAGTGAAGCGATGTAGCACCCGGAACCAGCTGCGCTTGGCTCCTGTGATATCTGCTTCGTTGTGCGTTTTCTTTCTCCTCATCCACTATCGAAGAACGCCTGTCTCTGAGAAGGAAGCCGCTGACCGTCGAGGCGAGTTCCAAACAACCGTCCGACTCTGCTACGACAAAGGCCTGCCCCGGCTCGCTAAGCCTACTGCCTGCAACCCTCGCTCGGTTCTGAACTTCCTGCTGGTCGGGCTCCTCCTGCTATCCGGCGATATCCACTGCAACCCCGGGCCCTTCCGCATGCAGTACTACAATGCCGAAGCCTTCTGAACAAGATCCCAGAACTCCAGTCCGACCTGAGCTGCAACCCAGCTGACGCTGTGTGTGTGAGTGAAACGTGGCTCGGCGACTCCGTCCGGGATCACGAAATATTTGGTCCCGAATACGCCGTATTTAGAAAAGATCGTCGTGGACGCGGAGGTGGTGTCTTGATTGCCGCCAAGCACGCATTTCCCCCATGCGCCGCGCAGACCTTGAATGCCCCAATTCCGAACTTTGTATTGACGCAACTCAACTGCCGCGGTGGGGAAAGCTGCTGCTTTGGCTCATTCTACAGGCCCCCTACCACGGGGGCACGGTGTCTTCTCCGAACTTGTGAGGTTTTCGATCGTATCGGCGCTCAAGGGGACCTCTTCATGAACATTCTACTAACTGGCGACTTCAACCTTCACATCAACTGGAACTCCGCGGACCGATCCCAACTAACGACACAGAGGCTAAGTTCCTAGACTGGTTGCAGTACGCAACCTGACGCAGGTTGTTCGCTTCCCAACACACATTCATGGCGGGCAATCTCAACTCACACACCTGGATCTTGTGCTTTGCCGGAACCCGGCTCAGCTACAATCGGTATCGGAAACTCCTCCCTTATCAAACTCCGACCACATCGGGAATCTCATCTTCATGGCGCCTCGGTTGTACAGGCAAACCGCTTCGTCTCAAAGCAGGTTCTCCTGTTCAACAGGGACGGCGCGAAACTCTGAATCGCTTGGTGGCCGCTGCCCCCCTGGTTCCTCTGTATGGACTTTCTGTCGGACTACAATCCTTGGGACTTGTTCTACGACTTGTTCTCGGCAGCCTGCAAGGACTCCACGTACTCAAAACTAACCTCAAAGAAGAATAAAGTTAAACCTTGGATAACTGGTCCCATCAGGAAATTATCAAACAAGACCAAGCGCCTCTTCAGAAAAGCAGTGAAAAAGTCAAGACCCCGAACATTGGTCTGAATACAAGCATCTTCTCCGTTCCCTAAAAAAGAGAGATACGAGTGTCTTACCAGAGACCACCTTTGTGACATCGCCAGCCAGGACCAGAACATGCCCCAAACGGTCTGGCAGTTTCTTCTGCTCCCAGCAGAGAAACAGCACCGCCACTCAACTCCATCTTGAACGTGACCTCTCTGACAATCCACAAGGACATTGCGAACTCCTTTGGCGAATATTTCAGTGAGGTTGAACCATCACTCAACAACCCATGCCCGACTCTCCGCATGGGGACCACCACTCAGTGGACCAGCGCTCTCACTTGCAGGCCACTCCTGTGTTCGATCCTCCTTTGATGAAAGCAGACGAAGTTGAATCTGCTATCTGCCAAAACTGAAGAAACAGTGCCTCACTGGCCCCAGATGGCATACCCCCACTTCTACTCAAGGCATGTGCTCCTGCTATCTCCCTTCCTCTGGCCACTCTGTACAACTACACGTTCCCCAGGGCTCCTCATCCCTCAGGTGTGGAAACTGGCACATGTTATCCCTGTCCACAAAGGGTCAGGTAAGCCCTTGAACGCTCTAGAAAACTACCGTCCAATTAGCCCTCACCTCCATTCTATGCAAAATTTTTGAAACTCTCATCTGCAGAAAATCTCCGAACACCTAGAAATGAACAATCTCGTATGCAACACCCAGCATGGTTTTCAGAAAAGGACGAAGCTGTGAAACCTTGCTCTCCATCCTTCACCAACCGACCTGAGTGGCGCCCTCGATAGCTCCAAAGAAGCCGATGTTCTTTCCTGGATTTCTCCAGTGCATTCGACAGCATTAACCACAAACCTCCTCATCACCAAGCTCCCAGGTTTTGGCATAACTGGGACGACCCTGCAATGGATAACAGCCTTCCTCACAAACCGCCGCCAGCAGGTCCACTACCGGGGTGCTACTGGTCAGTGGCACACTGTAAAACGGCCGTGCCTCAGGGATCCGTGATTGGGCCACTCCTATTTAACCTGTACGATCAACGACCTCGCGTCCGACATTGAATCAAACATTCTAAGATACGCTGATGACCACATACTTTACCGCACTATCAATACCACCAAAGACCGGCAGATCTTGCAGTCCGACCTCCTCAAGATCTCCAGATGGAGTGATCGTAATGGCTTGCTCCTCAACCCACGCAAGTCACTATACCTTCGAATATCTCGCAAACGAACACCGGCGAACGTGTCCTACTTGGCCAATGGCACACGCCTGCAGGAGGTCACCGAGACTAATTCTCCTTGGGGTCTCTTTTGATCGCAGCCTGTCTTTCAGACCTCACGTAGACTATGTCTGCAAAAGAGCAAACAGGCTAAGGGGGTTCATAACCCGAACGTCAAGGGCCATGCCACACCATGCCTTCTGTGAGCTGTACACAGCCCTTGTACTTCCAGCCCTGGAATACTGTTCCCCCATCTGGAGCCCCCACCAGATTTACCTCCAAAAGCGGCTCGAGTCCGTTCAACGGAAAGCGCCGAAGACGGCGCTACATATCAAGGACCGGGCAACCAAACTTCCCTACGAGAGGCGGTTGCAGACCCTGAGGTGGTCTCGACTTGACGGACGCAAGACTATTCTCCAGGCGGGTACTCCTGTACAAGTTCTGCATGGCGACTGTCCCATCCCAGAGGGTTACCTGCGCCGTTCAAGACGGGACCCACTGAGACTCGAGCAGCGCGTCGCACGCACCACTAGTGCCTCCTACTCCCTCTTCATCCAAGCCCCTGAGCTATGGAACTCCTTGCCAGTCGACACTAGGAGGACCCAAAGTGTCGGGGAATTCAAAGACTTGGTGCGGTACAGAGATGTGTGACCACTTCCACCTCCTCTCACCCGTATATACTACTGTACTACTGTATATATACTATAACTCCCCTCATCTGTATATATATTATCATAATCGTTTTCACATGTCCTGCATATTGTTAACGTACAGCTGAGGAGGCGGCCAGCACTCTGGGTATGGGCTCCTGCCTTTTGGCTGTCTCTGGCTGTCAGCTGTATGGAAGTTATGCCAATAAACTTTTACTCCTTTACTCCTGGGGTTGAAGCAGCGAGGTCGCACTCTTCTTGCGGGTTGTGCGTGGGCCCGGCGCGGCCGCCTTCGCTCCCGTCGCTGCCGAGGTCACTCGTCCTCGCCCACGACACAACGAGAAACAAGGATCTGTAAAGTTCGTTTTTTTCAGGAAAAATGCCAGCCATGAAATTTGGAGTGTAAATTCGTCCAAGGTTGGCTGGCTTAGGGCTTTGTTTGTGATGTCTACTTGCGTATTCCGCTGAAGAAACTGAAACTGAAGGCACTGCAAAGAAGGTTTGAGAGTGTCACGTCAATTCATCAAGCGACTGGACACACAGAAAAACATTTAATGGATACAGAAGGTATTTCACAGCACAGGACAATTAACTGTACATAGACAAGAAGACTTTTTGCTGTTCGCGTTTCCGTAAAAGTCCCTAAAGATGGTGTAGCCTCACGTTACAGCAGATATCTTCAAGGCAACCGTCGGGTCTTGTGAGGATTGCAGGAAGTGGGCCCAACCGACGCCGCCAACAGCCAAAGGAGCATAGCTCAGACGGGGATAGACAACCCCACTAGCTCCTACAGAGGACGTGCTGGCAGTCGCAGCGTACCCGCCCCACACCGTCCCCGAAGGGGTCTCGTGCGAAAGTCAAACGCGAGCGATTGGACGCCCGTGTTCGCCAAGCACGTGGGCCCCGAACTGTTCCCAACGACGTGCGCGGCGGTAGCGCTCGGGCGACCACAGCACATGCTGTGGGGTTGCTCCAACCACCGCCACACGGAGGAGGACGTCTCCCACCAAGCGTGAGAGCGCGGTCACAGCGTACGAACTAAAAGATGGCTGCCGATCTCGCGCTCGCGGCCTCGAGCCAGCGGCCGAATCGTTGCTACCCACCCCCCCACAGGGGGCTGGAGGGCGGCGTCGGTGACCCGTCCACGCAGGCCATGGTCTCTCTCTCCTTGCAATGTGGAACTGGCTCGCAGCTACGAGCGTTGCCGCCTGTAGCCCCTTCTTCTTGAGTCTCCTTTCTCCTCCAGGATCACAGTAGGAACGTGTTGGAGGCCGAGGCAGTCAGGCCCCGGACGCGAGGTCGGTTCAGGACCGTGCCGGTCGCTGCTTCCACTACGCTTGCCTCACTGGTATTTCTTATACATTAGAACCGTGGAGAGTGGGAGACCGCGCTGCTGCAAACCCGAAGTGCAAGTCGAACTTGTGGAGTATGTATTTCACAGAGTGTGCGAAACTTCTTTTGCACGGGGAGATGATGTGGTGTAGTGGCGCCCTCTGTGGAGCGCCCGCGCACTGTGTGCGTTTGTGTTGTATTAGGTTGTTACTAGATGTCGTTGCGGTGGGACGCACATGATGGTAATGATCCAATCACATGCGTATGCGTGTCCGGTGGTGCCGTTGTGATGTGAAATAAATCATTCTTTGTCTGGGGTTGTATCAGCGACGTCACACTCTTTCTTGTGGGCTTGTGAGTGGCCGGCGCCGTGCGCCTTCGCTCCCGTCGCTGCCGAGGCCGCTCGCCGTCTCCCACGACACAACAGAACTCGTCTGGATGACTTCTGGCTGCCGCCTAAAAGGGGGAAGAGGACCGAGGAGGATCTCCAACCTCTTTCTTTTCCCACCGGGCACACAATAAAGTTGTTCTCTCTCTCCAACCGCAGCGCCTCCCCTCCTTTCTTTCTTCCACGGTAATGCTGCAATGAATATTCTGTAAATTTTCTGGTCAGTATTTTCAGCGAAAGAATAGCCTAGACCGAATGGAGCTACGGGGCTGTGTAAGAGTTATCCAGGGATGGGGGCAGGTGCCCCTTTTGCACCGACCTGCCGACGCCAACGCACTGCGCCACAAAAAACTGGACGCTGCGTGGAAAATGACTTCTATAAAAAATTGAAATGGTTGTGACTGCAATTTCGCCCTGCGGGATTCGCGGTTTTACGCTTGATGCTGAAATTTTTGGTAGACAATGATTTCTTATTACGTAACAAACCTTCCTTAACTCCTCTTCTGCTTTAACTGAGCTTATATTAAAGCAAAGCTTTCTAGCTCTACCAGCCAACGGTTCTTTTGTGGCGTGCGGGACAACAAACTCCCAACGCGGCGGAGGCGGCGGCCGGGGGGGAGGGAAGCGGAGGGTTTTCATTCACGGAGCACACTGTAGATGGCGCGGCGAAATTTACCCAGCGTTCCCCTAGCGCCGGAGCTGCTCACCTGGTCGGTCGCGTAGGCGGGACCATTTCGTCGGCTTTGTCGTCTGTTTAAGGGACGGTTGTTTTGGGCCTGTTTTGGCGCAGCTTCGCGTCTATTGCGCCCTTCCTTCGCAGGGCTTCATTAACTTGTTCAAAACCCCTCCTGGGTAACCCGGACCCGACGGAATTATATGGTCGTATGGCAAAGATATGTTAAGGATTGGTTTCCAGGGTGGTCTGGCCGCTAGAGGGACGCTTTGCTTGCCACGAATTGGACTCCGTTTTCTCAATTGGCTAATACCTATTAGGTTGTGTTTTAACAGGTATTACACAAGTCGTTAACGAATTACAAAAGGTATTACAGGTATTATTCACCCCATGATTACAAGAAGTATTCAGAACATTGGATTGCGAACAGGTGGGAGTAAGGGTTAATGGAGAATACCTCAATAACCTCAGATTTCCTGGTGATGTTCCCTTGCTAAGTAACTCGGGGACGAATTGCAAAGCATGCTTACCACACTGGACAAACAGTACAACTGGGGCCTTAATAATAATATGGAAAAAAGTAAAGTAATGATCAATAACCTCGGGACAGCACAGCGATTTGAGATAGGTGGGGAGGCAGTGGAAGTGGTAAGCGAATATATCTACTTAGGCCAATTTGTGATCCCGGATCCCCAACATGAGACATAGAAGGATAAGAATGGGGTGGAGTGCAGTCGGCAGGCATTCTCAGATGGCAACCTACCATTGTCCCTGAAGAAGAAAGTGTATGACAGCTGCATCTTACCGGTACTCACCTACGGGGCATGAATCAATGAAACTTTATTAACATAAGGGGGCTTCGTAGCCTAGTTGGGGAACAGGGAAGAAGGGAAAGGAAGTGGGGTGGCCGTCAGAGTCGTCCGGTCAGGTCTGCCGCTCGCACGAAGTCCCACAAGGAAGGGATCGTGCTCGCGGCGTCCAAGTGAGGGGGGCGGGGTTGTCCAGTCCTTCAATCAGGTAACGCCGGCGCCCTTGTGCCTGTTCCTCAGTGGTGAAAGGCCGGGGAAGTCCCACAGTAGGTGCCTTAACGTTGGAGAGGCACCGGTATTGCACGTGCAGCACGTCGCAGTGGCTGCCTGGTCACCTTCTCGTTCTTATCGGTGACGTCCGTCTGTGGGTCACCGCCACGAGTTCTTTTGGATGCAGCGTGTGCTCACCACTTTGCCAGAAAATCTTCCGTAAGGGCGGCACTTGTCCTAGCCTTGAAGATTAGCACTTCTGCACCGCGCGGAAGCCCTTTGGGAAGTGGGTGGGAATTGTGCGGTACCTTCGCCCAAAGTTCTCGTTTGGCTCATAGGTCGGCAAAGCCGAAAGAACTCACTAAAACTTCATCACAATTTTTTCATTAACGCTGTACTCAATCATACTCAGACTCAAAAAGCTCGTCTGTTCTCAAAATCACTCATACTCACTCATCACATACTCATTTGAAATAGTACTCACTTGTACTCAAACTAATTTGTCCTCAAGAGTATTAGTACTCAATCTGTAATCACGAGTACTGTACTCATGAGTAGTCAATTCATGTTACTCACGAATACTCAACTCATTACTCAATACCCTCAGGCACAATCAAGTGTCCGCGTAGATTGACGTTCGTTCATATGCAGATCACTGCCCGTTTATTCGCAGTCGGACCTGAACTTGACAGCGTTTTTGGAGTTGTGTTAGTCGCGTCGCTTCCGTCGGCGATCGTGTTCCTGTAGCTCGTTGCGTGCTTGATGCATGTGGGAGCGTAGACGGCCGTTTTGTCCGCTGGCGAGCTGCGGTGTGCAGGGATGGCATAGTTCGACGTGTTGAGGACGTTGCTTCGATTGAGGTGTGCGTTGCGTATGGTGCGGGAGCCGGTTGGCTTTTCGTTTAGCGTGCGGTGGCGTAGTGTTGTCGTAGGGTGGTGTGGCGGATCGGTCAAAATCGTTGCGGCTCCGTGCTCGCTTTCGCCGTGGTTGCTTCGAAAGTGGAACCGTTGTTGTGGGGAAGCAGGCGTAGTTCGTCTCGTCCGTTCGGCTCACATTCCTTTGCGTCGTAAGCGTCACTTCATCGGTAGGGTGTTCGATGCCGTCGTCTGGATCCGGCTCATTCGTTGGCGTTCTTGCCGTGTCCATGTCGTCGCTCAAGCTCTCTCTCCTCTTTTGCCGGTTGTTTCGAGAGCGCTAGAATTACTAGAGAGTTTTAGAATAACGTACACAGACGTACGCAAGCAGTTAGCGAAAGCTATTTTTTGCGTCGTTCGCACTGCGCATGCGCCGTACGTTAAGCCGTTTTTACGTTTAGCGGACGGAAGAATAGCGGACGCTATTTCAGCAAAATAGCGTGTGTACGTGAGGCCACTTGCGTTTCCAACATGGCGGCAAGTATCGCGACAACCATCCACGGTTCCGCTCTTCTGTGGACAGTAATATGCTTACGATGGACCTAGTTCTTTGCTCCTGTGTTTTTAAATACGTCGAGTGGTTAGCACGTCGCCGTTGCGCAGCACGTCGCGTAACATCGTGCGCAGAAGGTAGCAGCCAAGCCAGTCTGAAGCTGTCGTGTGCGTGTGAGTGTGCATCGTGCGCGCGTGTGCGCGCGTGCGTGCGTGTGCGTGCGCGCACACGTGCGCGTGTGCTGTGCGTGTGCGTGGTGCGCGCGTGCGTGCGTGCGCGAGCGCGTGTGTTTGCGCGTGTGTGCGTGTGCGTGTGCGCGTGCGTGCGTGCGCGTGCGCGTGTGCGTGTGCGCGTGTGTGCGCGCGTTTTGTGTGTGCGCCGTGTGCGTGTGCGTGTGCGCACGCGCGTGTGCGTGCGTGTGTGTCGTGTGTGTGCGTGTGCGTGTGCGCTGCGTGTCGTGCGCGTGCGTGTGTTGCGCGTGTGTGCGTGTGCGTGTGCGCGTGCGCGTGCGGGCGTGTTGCGCGCGTGCGTGCGTGTGCGCGTGTGTGCGTGTGCGTGTGCGTGTGGCGTGCGTGTGTGTGCGAGCGCGTGTGTTTTGCGTGTGTGTGTGTGTGTGTGTGCGTGTGCGTGTGTGCGCGTGCGTGTGCGTGTGCGCGCGTGTGTGCGAGCGTGTGTTTGCGTGTGTGTGCGTGTGCGCGTGCGCGTGTGCGAGCGCGTGTGTTTGCGCGTGCGCGTGTGTGTGTGTGTGTGCGTGTGTGTTCGTGTGCGTGTGCGTGTGGTGTGTGTGTGTGTGTGTGTGTGTGTGCGTGTGTGTGTGTCTGTGTTGTGTGTGTGCGTGTGCGTGTGCGTGTGTCCAAACTGGCCAAAGACATCGGAATGAGTAGGCGGGATCACCTTCAAGTTTTCTTTAGTGCAAAAACGCACAAACCCGATGTCCCGTTCCGCGTGATTGTATCAGAAAATGATGCTTGGCAAAATCCCTTGGCCTTGTTTTCACAGGCCAAACTCGGCCTTTTATCTGTTAGGGATCCGGATCTGTTAGGGATCTGCTAGGGATCTGCTTAGGGATCTTAGGGATCTGCTAGGGATCTGTTAGGGATCTTGTTAGAAACTCAGACTCCAAAATTGACTTTTTGAAATGTGACCCGGACCGGCGTCTCCAAGCGTTTTCAATTGACATTAAGGATTTGTATTATTCCCTACCCCATGACAACGTACTCTCCTGTATAGAGCAAAATATTGACGAGTTCGGTGTTGTGTCCTTTCAGAACGAGGTCGGTATGTCCAGCAGTCACTTTTTAGAGCTTTTACAGTTTTACCTGAAGTCCACATTTATTACATGGGACGGTGAATGCTACTTGCAAAACACTGGTGTTTGTATCGGTTCTTGCATAGCTCCCATTCTTAGTGACCTGTTTTTAGCCTCTTTAGACCGTGAAATTTTACATCAGACGCAGGGTAGCTGTGTGTGTAAAGCTTTTAGATATGTGGATGATTTTGTAATTTTTATTGACTGCCCCTCTGAACTGCTTGCTTTGGAGGCGACCAAAGCCTTATCAACAGTGCTTAACTACGCTTCATGTTACCCACGAGTTGCGGGTGGAAGGGTCAATCCGGTTTCTTGATCTTCGCCTCACCTTCTGTGATAGCCGTACATGCTGGTCCTATGAGCCGCGAGCCAATAAGCCACTTTTGCCATATACGTCAGCCCATTCTAAGCTCGTAAAGCGCGCCGTCGTCAGTCTGTGCTTTAGGAATGCTCTAAGAAAGTCTTGCTGCCACTCAATGGGCGCCAGCTTTGAACAATGAACAAGTCTGTTTTCAGCAGGGTATCCTAAGCTAGCGCTGGTGTCGGTAGCGGAAAGAATTTTGAGAGAGGCGAGACCAAGTGCTCAACATACAGGTGAAGATGTCGCATCCGGCAATCGCCCGAAATTTGGTGTTGTGTCCTATATGCACCAGATTTCCCACGACCTAAAGAAGATTGGGAACAAGGCGAATATTAAGGTGGTTTTTTTCGGCGCCCAACAAGCTCGGGAAGCTGAGCAGACTCACGAACCCCAATCGCCCCACCCCAGAGAAGTGCAACAAGAGCACGAGAAGAGGTTTTTTGCCTGTGCGAGCCGGGTAGTGTACAGCCTCCCGCTCAAATGTAAGAGGCAGTGAATTTGGCAGAACGGGCGTTGCCTGAATGATCGGTTACGCGAGCACTGCAATAATATAAAATCTGGCACTGGTGGTTTCTTGGCGGAACATTGTTTGAGATGCGGCTGTAAGGCTATCTTTGAGAAGTGTGCAATTTTATCTCGTGGTCGTACGCAACTTTTGCGAGAAATCACTGAGGCTGAGGCGATAGCAAGACTCGGTGATAAGAGTGTTAGCACGCCTTCGCTGCCTCTTACCGAAAAGGAATTGGTTTTTTTCTTGGCCGCCGCATCACTGAACGTTTAATCTCTCTTTTTGCTTGCGCGTGCTGCGCGATCGTCCTTTGCAAAGTGTATAAAGTTGACACAGTGGCAATAAAAAGTAGTTGGAAGTTTGCGCCGTGTGTGTCTGTCCTCACTCCGTCCATGTCCCCGTTTTTAGCGCAATCATTTTATTTAACATCATACTCACTCGTGAGTCTGAGTACAAATGAGTGTACTCACGAGCGAGTACGCCGACCGATTGTTTGCCGTGGTCGTCGTACAGCATTGAACAAGAAGCTGAAGGGTTGATGTCGACCGCTTGACTGAGAAGATATTGTCGGGACGGTATTAGGATGAACAGCGGGGCCGTCTCACATGGGCCCTGTGTGATGTGACGGTTGTGCCTCTTTCCGTAGTTCTTGTGCTGATGAGGTGACGTCTGAGAACACAGGAACGTTCTCGGTCGGCATAGACCCTTTCATTTGCTTCGGGTGTTCACCATCAATACCACACCCCCTGGCGGTAGATATTTGAAAACAGCCACGTCGGGCACGATACGGCAGTACAATCTGTAACACTCCGGCAGGTGCTGAACTAAGCTATTTTGTTTTAAAGTGGTCATTGTGACGTTGATGTTGTGAGGGTGCAGCACAGCTCCTCCAATTTCCGCTAAATAAATAAAATCGTTTCCTTTAAAGCACCAGTTTCTCCCGTCGTTTTCCACTTTTTGTCAATTTTTTCATACTGGAATAAATAGGGGTCGGCATAAGGTCACACTGCGTCAGTAACGCCCAGCGGTCGTCCCAGTGCTCCCTTTTAATTAGACACTCGAATTCTACGATGTCATTCCCAGTTTGAATGCAATTTAATGTGTTCTCTCGGTGGAGCGCTGCGAAGCGCTAAAACAAAACTAATCTAGAAAATGCAAAATAAAGCGAGGTATAAACGCGGAAGCCTGCTCGCGCACCATTTCAACAGATGGACGACCATTCAAAGTTTTATCGAATGGTTGAGGTTCCTCAACGCGACGAGGCTACACCCGGGCGCGCCGTAGTGACAACGTTCGCCGCCCGGGGATGTGTCCCGAAAGCTCGGCACGGGCTTCGCTTTCCACCTCAATCTGACAAGCAGCCACCCCGACCAGTATCCAATCCGCGTTTTTGACTCATCACCAGAACGCTTTAGTCACCGCGGCGAATATTGCAGACAATTCGAAACATAAGCAAGAATGTTACGAAATTTATTCCAAAAGAAATGAACTAGCAAATATAAATATCTTGAAAATACAACTCGGTAGTGAAAAATTTCAAATTTTTTCCCCCAAAATTTTCCTCCAAAACGTGCCTTGAGATAAGGTTACTGTCGCGCACACCGCAAAAACACGTAGATGCAGTCTCTGCTGCACATAACACAATTTTGTCCTTGTCTAGCAAAAACACAAACGTAGGGTCCTTGCAAGAATAGCAAAGCAGCAACTTGTGCCTGCCAAACACCAATGTTGTTTCCAAGATCCCTTCCGGCTTCAAGCGCCCTGCGAAAAAAAAAAAAAAAAAAAAAAAAACAAGGAGTTCTTAGTGCACTGAATAATGAGACTAGGTGTCTGTACAAGCTGGAGCGTTCAATAGAGCGTTCAATCACCTTGTACTCTGAGAATATCGAAAATACCAAAGTACAGTTTCCTAAATATCCACGTCGGCCATGCTGGCACGCCCGGAAACATCCACTCAAAAGAAGTTAACCCCACCACCCCTGTGGGAATCGTGAGGAAGCCTCAATGATTCCTTGCGCCGAGGGAACACGGCGTGAATTCTTAATCGCCTTGAAGGCAACAGCGAAGCGGTCTCAATCTGAGCAGTCGAGCAGGAGACTCGAGGGCGCGCGCGAGCTGGCACATATAAAGGTGGGTATCCGTTGCGCCGAGGCCAGTCGGAGAGAGGGCGGCTGCGCGAGAGAGTCTGCACCCAGGGCGAGGAGAGAGGAGTGCGACGAGCGCGGGGTGTCTACAGAATCAGGAGGTGGTGGCTCATGTGAGGCACGCCTCAAACCAGCCACTGCGCCGTTGCGATCCGCTCGGCGCCGTTGCTAGGGAGAGCGGGCTGCACGCCGCCGCCCGGCAGGTGATGTGTTGGGGTCTGGCGAGGGAATAAAAAACATGGAATCGTTCTGTGTGTCTAATCCAGAGAGCGCAACCTACACTGGCGAGGGAGGAATGACTTGGCGTACTAGCGAAAATGAAGCTCGGCCACCCTGATGACGCACCGGCGTAAGCCTGCCGCTATGATGGCTTGAAGGGAATATTAAAAACAACGTGCTCAATCCGTGCGGGTACAGTTGTTCAGCACGACCCCCGAGAAACTTCCCCATAACGAGTATTGTGCCTCTGGCGGCAATGCTTTCGGCGATAGGGCTGTGCATTCTACCGCAGGTGAACCGCTAGTCGGAATAGACCGCGAGGTATCAGTTACGGCTATGCAAGGGTCTGCGGTATAAAAACGTGCTTTACCAGAACTCAAACAATACTGCGTTGCAAGACAGCATTGCAAAAAAGCCCTTTTAAAGGAGCGCTGACACCAATTTTCGGCGTTATTATTATTGCACAGTTCGCTTCCTTCACTCAACAGAATACCCTGGCTGAAATATGAGCGGCCTGCGACGCGAAGAACATAGTTCAATTGAATATCAGTTATCGCGCCGACGGAGCAGCGCGCGGAGCGGCACTCAGCAAATGGACATCAGCGTGATATCACTCCAGGAGAGGAAAAAGAAGTGACGCGACAGCGCTGGTCAAAAACTCGTGACGTCACTTCACGCGCGTAGCCCCACGAGCGGCGAGCGGGCGCAACACCCTCTCAAGCGGGCGCCGTTGATGTCCGCACAAAGCGGTGAGGTCAGGCAGGGAGTCTGTCATATGCGCCGTTCGGGATGAAATCGCGGGAATTTGAAACAAACGACTTTCAGGCCGTTCAATGTGCTTTTGCAGGTCTACAGGGACGTATACCTTCACCCAGACCGCATGCAACCGTGCGCGGTGCTGGCCCTTGATTTAAAAGGGGCTTTCGATAACGTCCTGCACTCGGCCATACTACGCACCTTAGCGGAGACTAAATGCGGCTCCAGAACCTACAACTATATCAAGGCGTTCTTACAAGATCGGAAGGCCAAGCTCTCTATAGGGGGACTCGAGTTAGATCTAATTGAGCTGGGATCGCGGGGTGCACCTCAGGGTGCAGTTCTCTCCCCTTTGCTCTTCAACTTGGCGATGAAGGATCTGCCGCCCAGACTGAACCGGGTGCCAGGCATTTGTCACGCACTGTACGCGGACGACGTCACCATATGGTCAAATCAAGGAACTAGGGCCGACATAGAGGACAGCTTCCAACGAGCGATAGAAATCGTGCAGACCTTCGCCCGGTCCCGTGGCCTGGAGTGTGCACCGGATAAGTCGGAACTACTGGTGGTCCAGCCCAAGAAGCCCAAATACCCGAAACAAGACCCATCAAGCTGCACGTGGATTTCATGCCTATCCCCGCCAGCAGGAGATCCGTGTCCTCGGCGTGCACTTTTCCAGCATGGCACACAACACCACAGCGGTGAGTCGCCTGATAGCGGCGGCCAACCAGGTAGCCCGAATGATCAAGCGAGTGACCTCCAAAAACCACGGAATGAAGGAGACTGAAACCACTAAGCTGGTACAAGCCTTTGTGGTCTCTAGATACACGTACGTTGTTCCTTTTCTGAACCTCAAACCCAGAGAGGACGACAGACTAGACCGGGCTATTCGTAAGTGCGTCAAACTATCTTTGGGCCTCCCAGTATCTACGTCCAACGAGCGCCTAATGCTCTGGGAGTCCATAACACCACGAAAGAGCTCATAGATAGCGCACAGGTGCGCCTCACGAGGACAAAAACAGGCAGAGCCATCCTAAATAGACTGGACATAACCCCTCCGACCACGGTGCAGGATCGATTCGACATCCCTCGAGAAATAAGAGAACGCATTCACGTCCATCCCCTCCCCAGACACATGCACCCGGAACACGATCAAGTCCGCAGAACACTCCGGGCCCAATACCTCTCAAAACGTGGGACTCCCACCCTGCTACAATCTACGTGGACGGTGCCGGCCCCACCAATGGGGTGACCCACAGCAGCAGCCTGCTCGTCCAGTGGTAACCCCATTGCAATGGCATCCATCAAAACGACGGATCCGACCCGCGCGGAAGAGGTCGCCATCGCCCTGGCCATCTCTGCCCATCCTCGCGCCATATACTACCGATTCCCAAGAGGCTTGCCGAAATTTCCTCAGAGGCAGGATATGTCGCCAGGCCCTTCGCATAATTGCGAATCAGCCGCCTGAAGGGGCACATATCATATGGTTTCCGGGTCATCAGGGACAGACCGGGGGAATGTCGCCGCGCACTTAGCACGCGATTCCTTATTCCGGGCGTTCACCCCCGCTGTTGCCCCCCAGGCAAGGAACCAGCCGATCACCTTCACCCCTCGCACCGCCTCAGGGAGCCAGCCGATTTCCTTTTCGCACCCCCAGACATCAGGGGGAGGATCCGTTCGTCGGATTAGTTATGATAATAGGTCGCGCACTGCTTCATGGGAAGCTGTAGAGGTCAACCGCCTTGGGTTGCCGACCCGCGGCAGCACTCACAAGGAGATACACCACTGCTTCATATACAAGAATTCAGATATCTACCCATACCTGGCTCGCACTTCAGTAAGAGATTCAGGATTTTAAGCCTTCTCGACAATTGACGAGACAGGAGACCTTTCCAGCCCCTCACACCCACTCCCCGCCCAGTCGCCGACACAGATCACAAGAATGATACTCAAACGGTTCCCAGGCGTGCCTCGAGTCCTCTGCGCCGTCACCTCCATAGTTACTCCGACAGCTTCTCTTCGCTCACACTCGATCGCAACACCGCCTACAGGGAGATTCTTGAACAATTCCCTCATCCCTCGCAAAGAATGGAGCCCTACATAAAAACACACTACCCGCAACCCTACATAAAAGACATCTACCCAACACCACAGTGCCCGCACTGCGACCAGACGGGAGATTTACTCCACAATGTTCACTGCACACAAAACCCCAACATGAAGAACATCACGCCCGAACAACAGATCCACGACACAATGGGAGGCCACCCTGCTCAACCCGCATCCAGCTTGCCAGAAATGGCTTGCGGACCGGGCTGAGAGAGCTACGCGTCGACCACCGGCAGCCCCGGATTAGCGGGACCGACCATGGCTCTGAGCAAATAAAGTTTTTTCTCTCTCTCTCTCTCTCTCAATGTATCGCGCGCTGAAGTATTTGAAGTGCTGTTTCAGGTTGGCCAGACCATTAAGCATCGATAAAAGCAATAAAAGTGTAACATAAAATTTTCGTGTCAGTGCTCCTTTAACAAATGCGATGCCCATTCAGCTTGAGATTATGCTAACGAACATTTGTTCATCTGCCGTAACTCCAAGCACCATTGTAATAGCTTCTCGTGTTCACGCAATGTTATTTTATACGAACCTGGACGTAATATGTATTTAAAAAGTTCACTGTCATGCACTCACATTGCTTCTAGGAATGCATTAACCGAAACAGGTCGCTAGAGCCCAAAAAGAGGAGTGATCGGAACTGAAGAGGTATGCATAACTAGCGAATCAGGACGACGCCTTTCAGCACTCTCGTTGCGTGCACAGCACAGCGACCAAATGCCACGCAGTTGTCGACAGACCTGGCGCACGTAGTGGACGCACAATAAACAGCTTGAAAATAAGAGCACATGGGTTGATGTTTGAGCGAACATGCCTAAACATGCCTAAGCAACAGAGGACAGTGCCATAAGCTCGCACATTATGTGCCCCGTATATTGTGGAGCGCATATGCCACAGCACAGTGTGGCGGGACACGTAAGTGCCGCATGCCGCGCATATATTCCGGATTCTCGGTACCCTTATGCCCGGCATCCCGCAATACTCGCTTTTGAGATGCTTCATTTATTTGTTTGTTTGTCTCAGGGCTTCTTCCCGCTTTCGGTAATTAAGGGTCACCAAAATATTGTGCCCTACAAACGAGACAATGCCCCCCAAAAATTGGAGAAGTAGTCAAGCACTGAATAATATATCTCTTCAACCAATTGGCACTCCTGTGGTAACAGGATGATAGATGTATGATTCAGTGCTAGAACGACGAGAACAGCATCAGCACGAGTCAATTTCTGCAGGTTATCAAGGGAAAAGCAATAGAGAAATAAACTTGTGCAGTGTCGTGCTGTGAAAAAAAGCATGGAGTTTAACTGCAGAATGAAAACTAATGCCGAGGTGTGTTGAAATTAAAACGGGAAACCACCAAGCTCCCAGAAAGCCGAGAAAAAAAGTATAGAACCTACCTCCCTACCTCGTTTCTTGCGATACATTTTCTCAGCGCCGCTTTCAGAATTTGGTCGATGCGGTTGACCGCCTGGCTGGACATGGAAGGAGGCATAGTGGCGAGGATATCAGCCACCGACCTCCCGTACCGTTGCAGCCAGGACTCCTCCTCCCTCGCAAGCGGCGCTCCGGCGTGGGCGTGGGCAGCCGGTGCTGCCTGTGGTGCTCTGCAGCCGGAAAAGGCATTGCGCGCACATCAGGAACTGCAGATCATTCCCTTCACTTTGACAGTGCCCCCTCGGGCTGGAAATCGGGAAGTCGCAGAAGTGCACTCAATGAGGATCACCAAAAGTCCAACATCAGCTGTACCCCAATACCCGAAAAAATGAGAAACCGCTCGCGCGGGTCATTTCGTATCCGGCACAAATGTTCGCAAAAGGTGTATTATTTTGACTTGGATCTTCAACATGTATCCTAAATTTACATCGAAAATAACAATTTTATCCCTGCAACTTCGTAGTAAAGAAAGAGAGGCAGAATTGAGCCCTCAGTAAAGTTTGCTTTTCTGTCTCTCTTGCATGCCAGGTAATCCCTCGGAATCACCGACTGCCTATTTTTTTACAGCTATAGAAAAAAAAATCATCTGTTAGTCTTGCATACATTTGGGTATTCATACACTCTCTGCTCGGCGACGTCGCCGCGAACGCGCATTGAACGTGCAGAGCGCAGAGTGATGTGGAAGGATGTCAAACGGTTCTCGCACTCGGTATTGCACCGCAGAACTCACTGAATGCGCCCTTGCATTTACCCCTAGCCATTTCCGTACCGCGCCGCCTTTGAAGGGATCGAGTAAGCAGGTGCACGAGGCGCTTGCTTGACATTGGCCGAGCCTGAAGGTCATGTTTGCAATGCGAGGCGTTTCCTGAGTTTGTACCGTTTTGTACCGTTTGTACCGTTTCCTGAGTTTATACAGCTCTCGTTCATGAACGATTATGACTCCTTGATGAGGCCACAGACGGTACGCCGAAGACTGGCTTCATAGATATGAAGGTTGCTACTTCTGGCCCGGCTCATAACCTTAAATGCAAGGTGTCCCGTCCAATAACCGCTTTGTCAAAATGGGATAAGAGCTAAGTACATGCTGTATCAAGTTACTGAAGAACTCCCTCTTTCCAGAAATTGTCCACGAAGCATCAATAATAAGACAGAGCGCCCAGAATCCGCTCGCAGCCTGTTTATTCGTTTGCGCCAAATCAGTTCCGTTGCAACAATTTTGTAGCCGCCGGGGCTAACCCGTTGAGAGGCCACCACAAGTTCAATACATTTCGCGTTTATCACCGGAGCTGTGTAACCTGAAGCTTCGTCTGTAGCAAAAAAAAAAAAAAAAAAAAAAAAAGGTCGAACGCCGTGCCGAGCCTCGCATAACTTCCGCAGCTTTTTTTCGGGGGCTTTTTTTCTCTTTATTTATCTCTTCTATAGTGTACAGGCGGCCACAGAAAAAACCGGACCAAGCGAGCGGCTCGACGCCTTCCGGCCCAGCGCCTGCTGTCGAGATAGCGGAGGGCGCATGCGTGTTCCTCCCTATAGTTTGTGCATGCCAGTTTTCTTGATTTCGGCTGCAGCACTTCGTTCAATAGAGTTTCTCACAATTTACACCAGAGAAGAATCTGCCGCTAGCGTCTATGCGGCTCACATCAAGGCCGTCTGTCGTCATGGACGGCAGTTATATCATGCGCTCGCCTTAGTTTAATCATTGGCTTGGATTGAAACGTTTTACCCGCCGCGGTGGCTCAGTGGCTAAGGCGTTGCGCTGCTTAGCACGAGGTCGCGGGTTCGATTCCCGGCCGCAGCGGACGCTTTTCTGGTGAAGGCGAAAAGCAAAAACGCCCGTGTGTACGAGATTTCGGCCCGCGCTAAAAATCCCCAGGTGGTCAAAATTAATCCGGAGCCTCCACTACAGCGCGCCTCCTGGCCTGCGTTGCGACGGCGCGTTAAACGCTACAATCAATAAAAAATCAACAGAGGCGTCTTTCAAAAGCTTGCAGCAAAGAACATTTTACAACGACAAACGACAACAGAGCCGGAGGCACTACAAAATAAATAAAAGAGAAAAAAGGAAACAATTAAGACGAAAGGCGAAATGAAAAAAATGGGCACTCTATATAATGAGTCACAGCGGTCATCACACATTGCAGTGAGCAGACACACGCAGCAGCATATTGAATAAAAAAACCAAAACAAATAATTGACAGGAACAAGATCACGGCAATTCAAGAAAACCGTTTTCAATGTCGCCACGCAGATAACACCTTAAAGCAGGGTCGAATCTAACACCAGGGGCGGTATTCTCGAGTTTATTCTCGAGTTATTCTCGAGCCTTAAAAAATCATGCGTCCACAAAATGAACCAAAGCCTAACCATGCAAGTTGGCCGCCTTGAACGGGCAGGCTTTCGCCAGCACATTTTGACGGCTGTTGCACATGATGTGCTCAAAGAATCAAAGAAGGGTCTGCGCGAGCGGGACTGTGTAAACGAACAGCAAAAGCAAACGTATGCAGTCATTCCTTACAAACATGGGTTATCGCACCCGTTAAAGAAGATTGGAGCCACAACTAACGTCAATGTCGTGTTTTCCGCACCCCTGAAACTTGGATACTTGTGCAAAAAGAGCTACTGTAAAGACAAAAAACACTTGTGAAGTCAAGCACAGGGTTAGGTTTGTTGACTGCGCTACGTGTGTAGTGTACGTCATTCCGTTAGACTGCAAAAGGATTTACGTAGGGCAAACGGAGAGGTGCATCAATGATCGACTACGCGAAAATGCCAACAATGTAAAAAATTAAAGTTAAACTGTCGCGTTGAAATGTTTGATATGTGTATATGATTCCAACTCAGGCCATTTGGCAATCCACTGCGCCCCCTCGAAACTGCGATTGCTTTTGTGCTTGTTTTCTCCCTCCCGCATCGCCGCCCGAATGTGCGGCTTCTCGCTGGTCGACCCCGGCTGTTTGATAGGCCGCCGCGCAGCCTGTTATATTAACGTAGCGAGGAACGTGGCGCGGCTAGGAACCAAAACACATCCACTTTAATCCATCCAATCCAATCCAACGACCCACTCCAAGCCATTCAATCCAAGAGATCAATTGAGGCCAACGGACGCCAACACGGGTGAAATTGAAATGCATTTAAAAAATGCGTGCAATCCACTGGGGACTTTTGATAGGTGTTATATTAGAGCGACGAACAGGAACCAGACCACCCGCGAGATGTGTAAGCACTTCCTCCCTCGCACTTACAGAAAAGGAGATGCACTTCCTTGGGCAAGACAATCGTTTATCGTGAAACCGCAATCGCAGTGGCACGTGCCTAAGATTGTGGTAATAGACAGAGGGGGGAGGTGTTTGTTCCTTGTTTTTGAATGCCGTGTTTATGAATAGAGGCGGGCAGTATAAATTTGTGACTTCTTAATAAAGTTTGTTGAAAATGCGCTCTGTCTTGTCCGTCTCTTTCCAGTTCTTTGTTACTTTGTGCGCAATTGAAGTACAGCATTGAAACCGTCATTCAAAATTTCGCCAGGGGGCTCCTATCCCACAGGCACTCCAAATTCTCTCTCAAAACCCCCCCTCCACCTAAATAAAACTTATCTGGACCCCTGCTCCGCCGGGCTGGGAGGTAATGAGGAGGCCCGCAT